>ML808981.1:49736-65037 GCA_009831015.1 Picea engelmannii | reverse complement strand
TATATTATAGTGAAAATTCCAAGATGACTCACTTGAAGCAACAAAACCCTAGGATCGATGCTCTTATACCAAATGTTATGATAAAAATTCAATGAATACAATCTAGTTCGAGGGGGAATCCTCCATTTACAATATATCCAATTCATAAGACAAAATAAGATGATCCTATTATTGAGTCTCCTTGATGTGTGTGTTTGTGGGTGTGCAGGAGACAAAGGGTACAATTATAATGAAAGGGTACAATGAAGTGTTCTAGCCTACATACAAATATAACACTAGAAATGTAATAATTCAATATATGGGCTTAATAAGGGATTTGATATATAACATGGGGATTTTTCTATGGCTTAACAGAAGGAATTTGGAGTACCCCACCACCTCAACAGTGTTACAGAGGTGGTTGGGTATGTTATAGAGTGGTATCAGATCTATATGTTACAACATTGAGGCTATATGGGCTAGAAACTAGCGTGTATATGGAGAAAGAGTTTGTAGATTAAGTGTTTAACATAATTCCTCTAGGAGAATAATTGGAGGAAACATTTTTGAAGATTGTGTTTGTTAACTTGACTACTCCAATTACCATATTATAATGTTGCTAGATAATTGGAGAAAATTCATAAAATGGAAAAAATCCTCAAATCCTGGATGAAAACTTGAGGTTTAATGGTTCTAGTGGTATTAAATTTGGCAAGTAAAGGGGTTGAAACTGGCCAAATCACCTAAGTTAAGGATTCCATGACATCCTTGTGGAGGAAAGTGTGAGAATTATAAAATTGATGAAATTTCCCAATTCTCGACAAGGTACAAAAATATGGCATGGACCCATACTAGTGACATGGAGGTGTCAGATGGTGACCCATGGAGTCCTTGTTCAAAGGTGGCGACCATATGGAAAGATCCACGGTAGAAAATGTAGGTTGGTTAGAAAACAGTGGTAAGCGGTTTGTGGAGGCATAGGAGGTGGTTTTCCAAAAATAACATTGGGCTCCGCAATTGTTTTCAGGGTGACACATGTCCCCTATGCGATAAGAATATTGTGGAGGCAAAGGGTTGATTAAAAAATGGTAGGTTCATACTCTATAATTGATCTCAATAGTAGATTTGGATCACTTTTTCAAGGACATGTACACCAAAGATGGATGTCAGATATGGGACCCCCCATAACAAAAATCAAGGATATCATGCCAAGTGGTAGATAAGGACAGATAAGTACGGGTGGACCATGATAAATTAAATATAATAATAATATTTATAAAGTAAAGTGGGAAAAAGGTAAAGGGGGCCACAAAGATATGACATGGTAGACATAGGTGTTGACACATAGGACCCCTCACCATATCAGTAGCCATGTGTCATACCATGTCAACAAAGTTTCTACGTCAATAAAATAAAATATTGTTGAAAAAAATGTCTAGAGCCAAAATCTTATTTTTTCCATAACAAGAGTAAGGAAGTTGAGAATCGGGTGAAATTTTAGGTGTAATTCCACAATGACAAGGACTATAAAACTTCCAGTGAGGATCATTGGATTATTCAATCCTAGAATTCCATAAAGCGTCAATCAATGGTTTCCAAATAGCAAGGTGCTACTCATTGCCAACAACCTCGTTGATGGCGAAATTTAGAAAGTAACAAATAGGAGAAAATATGAAGAAACCCAATGGATAAATTGTCCAAATTCAAACGAGTTTGAAATAGAGATGCAAGAACGGGCCAAAATCCATTATTCCGACACTTTTTGGTAATTTTTTAAATCTTCCATGAATCAAAAGGGACCCAAGATCACAAATTTGGAAAAAAAAAATTCTTAATCAAAATTTAATTTCCTCAACAATCCAGACAAGTTTATCTAGAGAAAGTGCAAAAAGAGCAAATTGATAATTCCATATTAATGTAGAAAATGATTGAAGAATTAGATCATTAATTTGAAAGTTGTTGAGTACTCGCAATTATAAGTATTATCTATGCTCAATACAAACAAAAATAGTTTTTCCCATATTTTCATCTACATATGATGGAAGTTGGTTTCCTACTTTGATTGTACCTATGAGAGGTGCAGAAAATGGGAAAAAAAGGCGACTTATGAGAGCTAGAACTCTTAGCCCTAAGCTCGTATTGGAGCATGAGTATAGTCATAAAAAAGGTAATTCATAAGGGAAGAGCTATGAAGTTTTATATTTTATATTAAAGATTCATATTTGTTCAGGAATTGGGAAGAATAAATACATGTAGCCTTACTTGAAAAAAAAATGACAATGTGCATAATTTTTTTAATTTGAAACTAGAAAATGCTAGAAATGTAAAAATGAGGAGTTTGAATATAGAGGTGCAGAGTTGTAGAGATGATAATGAGAGGTTGTTAAAATCTCAAGAGAAGAAAACCTAGTTAAATACTCATATTCTACAAAGTTTAAATCGGTTGTAGAGGTAAATAGAGAATGGCTCAAGTTCAAGGCATGAGGAAGTAGGAATATCTCATGCAAGGAAGGATATTCACAGAATATTTAGGTACTCAAGAAGTGCTACTAAAACTCAAAGAAATCATTATTCACCAACTCATTCAACAAATAAATCTTATGCATATAAAGAATCAATTAGCAGTCCAAAAGTTTCCATGATCAAGCATCAAAAAAGAAAACATTAACAAGATAGTTTGTAAGGAGAGATTAGGAATCTTAAGCCACAAACCTTATGTTGACTGACTATCCAACTAGGGGGTCAACTCCATGTGCCATGAAGAGATGCATCATCAGATTCCCATTTGTCGAAGATTATTTGGTTCTACAAGGCATTTTTTGCCACCAACACTTCTTTTTGTAAACGAAATTTTCGCACCCCTGCGTGGGTTAATAATGTAATAGGTCTGCATGGGTCATATTTAGGTCAGTTACCTTGGGATGGGTTCATTGGGATAGTTTATTTCACCAAGGTTTTTTTATCCTCAGGTTATTAATTGGGCTTTTCAACCTTATAATTCTGCTTGAGTTTTTCCCTCACACTTGCAATAATTCCTCCAAAGTGGTGAAGGTCGTTCTAATGGGCTTATCCTCTGGTAACTATTGTTTAGGGATGATGTAAATGACCATGTATGACATCTTATAAATTTTCGTTGAATTTTGAAGAGTCTAGATTAATTTTATTAATTAATTAATTTTTAATTTAATTTTCCTAAGTTTGGAGGTTTAATTATTTAATTAATTAATTATTTTTGAGCAAAAATTGTAAAAACTAGGTCCTTGGACTTTTGATAGGGGTATTTGTGCTCAAAAGAAATGGAATGAAACCCCCTACACCCTTGGACCAAGTTTCATCTTAGTCGGACAACTTTTTCTAGGTGTTTGTCCACCAAGAGTCTCAGTCGGTCAAAACAACAATTTTAATTGCTAAATCATAACATAGGAAAAAAGTCATTTTTGTAATTTTGAGAAAATGGGGTAAAGTAATGATGGAAAAGTGTGAAAGAGATTTTTCCTAACCTTTCCTAACATTTCCTAACCTTTTCCAACCCTCACATCACCCCCTCACCTAGCCATTAATCAAAAATGTCATTTTTCCTAGAGTGGTGTGCCTCCCTTCTAGAAAGTCTCTAAAAAGTGAAAAAATAATAAAACAATTAATGGGAGACTTATTATATCCCTTGGTGTGCCTACCTAGACCCTGCAACTCATCATTTCACTTATCAAAGCCTTGTCAACTCACTCCAACTCATTTCCACTTCATTCATCCATGCCAAAACCCTAAAAGTGATTTTTATTTGATGTGTGACACTTGTAACTCATCCAAGAGAGGTAGCTTTGCCTTCTCAAGTATAAATAGAACCCCTCCCTCCCTCATTTCTTCGCCATATCTTGAGTTGTTGTTATGCTACTTGATTTTCACCACTATCTCTCTCTCTTTCTTGTCCATCTTGCATAGATTCTTTGGCTGTTGAGGGTTTTGAAGCAAGTATTTCTCCAAGATCTATTGTTGAGTAATAAAGAGAAACTTTGGAGGATATTGGAAGAACAATGAGTATTCTTGTCTCTTGCTTACATATGAGGTAATATTGTGGATTTGGCATCTTGGGTTGCATAGAGTATATTCTTGGGTAAAGTGTTTTACTTGGGTAGATTATACAATGAGTGTTCTTGTTGATCTATATATGTGGGTTTGCTAATAGGGTGCAAGTATTTCATTTTGTTAGCATATTCAGCCATATTATCTACTTGTATGCATCACATGTGTTGAAGTTTTGCAGGTTTTCTTCTATGGTTTTGTTGGCATTGCCTCAAGGAAGAGTCCTCCCTCAAAACTCACTCAAACTCCTTCTTTTCTCCTTCTTCTCTCATTCTTTTCTTTCTGTCCATTTCACATAATATTTCATCTAGCTTAACATCATAGAGTGGTCATCTAAATCTACTTTTTCTACAAAATTTTCTATGTGAAAAATTTATGCCCTAAAACAGAAATTATTCTTCATCTATATTGTTGTCTGTAGATTTTCTAACAAGCATAGCTTGTTGGTTTTTGCAGGTTCTTAACAGGTTGAGGGGGCTATGTTGCCCAAAATCATCCACACAACACTCCAAGACCCTTATCTTCAAGTGGGTAACAAATCTCAACCTTTCCCTTCAATTTTATAGCTTCTTGTGCATAGATCTATTCTTTTTTTGTTGATTTTAGTAGCTCATAGCTTGGGAGGAGAATTGGTATGGCCTGCCTCCCACGTGTGATCTTAGGGTTGGATCTAGCTTCAAGTTTTCCATTTCAAAATCATCTTCTAAAGCTAGGATATGGGGTTTAGCAAGTAATTTGTTAATAGTTGTTGTAGCTTGCTCACTTCTCAACCCCTTTGGCACAATAAAGGTAGGCTTGCCTCCACCTTGTGCCATTGAGTGGTTTGTCTTGTTTTTGTATTTTTCTTTCCAAGTTTTTCTCATCTTAATAATTGCCTACACCTTGGGAGAGACATCCCCAAAATCGTAAGGCTAGGGTAATAATGTGTTAATTATTTCTTAATGCTTTGATGGTTAAAATATTCTAGATCTAGATCTCTTCACACATTAGTCCTTAGCTTAAGCCCTTGGGGCATAATCTACTTGCTTAATTTATTTTTCATGTCTTAAGGCTATCTCAAGTTCTATTTCTTTCACATACTCTAATCCAACACTAAATGGTTTAATGCATTAATGGTTTAATTAGTGGCTTTCTCTTTTATGCTATTTCATACTTAAGGCCATTTGCCATCACTTAAGTTTAAAGTATTGTTGGACATCTTGATAGTGTAGGCACACATCTAAATCTTAAGCTTTATTCTTCACACTTAACATTCTCTCTTAATGCTTTAACAATCATAAGATAAGTGGTAATAAGCTTGAGTTTCTCTCTTTTTCTTTGGCAAGTTGTTCTTGCCCTTGTTCATTAGCATTCTTTGCAAGCTTTTCATGTTATAGCTTAACCATTGGTGATGCATTAAAGCTTTATTTCAGATCTATCTTTACATGCTTTACATGTGTTAATATGCTTCATTTTCATGCTTAACAACACATATTTACAAACTACATAAAGTTTTGGTTTTGACATTAAATCACCATTTTAAGGCAACTTAAAGTATTAAAACACTCTCCAATACACCTAAAAACTTAACCAATTGATATATAAACTTAATAGACTTAATAGGGTACCTAAAACCACCATCTTCGCCATCTAAAACAGGGATTGAGGAAGGAAATGGAAGGTGCTAGGCCAGGGACGGTCTCATGACATGTGGCGTCCTTTCTGGGAGTACTTGATTCATTAGGGTTAACCTATGAAGCTAGGGTAGGCCTCGTTGCCTAACTTCTTGAGCATCCAGCGGCCATTTGGTAATTGGGGGAGGAGGTTTTTGGTCAAACAATTAGTTCGGGTAATTAAAATCTATCAAATCTTAAAAACCCTTAACTCACTAAGCAATCAATAAACTTGGTTTAAATTGACATATCTTAAGGTTTAAAACTTATAAGCATAATCTTCCAATCTCATCTATAAGTAATGCTTTGTGAGTGATCAACTAAGTGTCATAACTATTGTGGAACACTTGCATTTAAAGATTCTAAATATTCTAAGTGTCCTTGTGAATTTTGAGTGTTGATGTTACCATTGAGGAGCAGTCCAATAGAGTAAGTGCTCTTGGGGCATGCTTAGGCTTAATGTGTTGATGATGTTCACATCTTGATTGTATCTAACTTTCTGCACATTTAAGCAAACATGGTAAGCTTGTGATATTGTAATATTGTGTATCTAGAATTCTTTATTTGTAAGCATCTAACCTTGATGTGGCATAAGTGTATCTTGATAATATTTGTAATCTTACTTGTTATTAAACACCCTTACATATTAGTTGACCCCTTTCCCAACCATAAGAACTAGTCTTAGTCGACCTAGGGAATGTCTTTCTTGACATAGAAACTCTTGCATCTTTCATTGTTGCTTTTGCATCATAGGTTAGAATCCCCCTAAACCTTAACTAATTAAAAACAACTCCTAGAACTTAACGTAAATCTCATCTAGAAACTAGGGTCTACCCCCCTTGGCTTCCCTAGGAGTAAGCCTAGATGGAAGAGATTCAAGCCAAACTGATAGCGTGGGCTTTGAACCTAAGCATTGTGCCTCCAAGGACACACTAAGTGAGTAGGACTTGGCTCACGTTTGCAAGTGTGTATAAGGACAACAACATCTTTGGCGTTGTTTCCAGGGAAAATTCATTTATCCTTGATCAAAATGACTTAACTAAATTTTTAAGAAATAAACAATAAAAACTTTAGTCCCTAAAATTATTTGAATTTGCATTGGTTAGATTTGTGTGATTCCTTTCCAAGTGGCGACTCCATTGAAAAAAAATAGCAACTATACTACTAGAAGCACTTCACAAGGAGTCATTTATTATTTTCTTGAGCTTGAAAAGGTTTATAGGAGGATGTTAAATCGCCTTGATCCTAGGAGACTACTTGAAATTCTTGGGGAAGAAGCACTCGTCGATATCCAATACTTGTTCCAAACTAATAATCAACAAACTGTTAATAATACCACTAATACTCCTAACGTCACCATGAGTATATTTTTGAGACCTTTCAACTTTGCAGCAATCCAAGGTGCTTCTCACGACATTCCTGAAAACGTCATTGATAAATAGCCAAGTTTTCAAGGGAATAATGTCGTCAATGTCCATTCTCACATCCTCAACTTTCAGCAGTGTGTCTTGAAGTATTGTAAACGTCATGATGAAATGGATGTGCAAATGACTTTATTTGTGTATTCACTAGAGGGAGATGTTGTTGAATGGTTTATTGAGTTTGATCCAGATAATTTTAGCACCATTGATGAAATATTGGTTGAATTTAGAAGTAAATGGGGTGACCAAAAAGAAAACAAATTCCAGCTAGTTGCCCTCACTTCTAGTCATAAAAAAGAAAATGAGACTGTGCAAGAAATTAACACTAAGTTTGATAGCTAGGTGAAAGGTATTCATGCTGACATAAAGCCTTCAAAAGCCGCAATCTTGATTTATTATATGGAATATTTTGAAGGATAAATGAGATATGCCTTAAGGGATAAGGATCCTCAAGATTTAAAAATAGCACAGGCCATGGCCATCAAAATTGATCAGAATATGCAAGATGCTAGGAAGTCCAATATTCCTGGTTTTACTAGAGGATCTTCTTCTCAACCTTATGAGGAGAAGAAAAACAATGTTGAAAATCAGAAATCCTCTAACGATGGCATGAAGGAACTTACTCAATTGATTAAACAAATGGAGATTAATCATGCCAATCAGATCAAGCAAATGGAAATCAACCAAACAAATCAAATCATTGCCTTACAAAATAGGTTGATAGCCGTGGAGAGGGGTCAAGCTAGTAGGTCTCCACATAGGCCAAATGACAAATGATCTAAGAAATCCCCTCCCCAATATCAAATACCACCAAATCCTTTTGAATCCACTAATTGGGTTGACCACCAGGCTATTCATTATTGTAGACCTTGTGAGCAATTTCATGATGAATTGACTTGCCAAGTTTTCCTTCACCTTTATGATGAGACGGGACCTTATGGATCTTCAAATGAACAAGTTAATATGTTTGGTCATGAGTTTCACGTTGGCATGTATGATTGGTTGGCTTCTGATGAACCTGATGAGGGAGTGGAAAACATGAACTGGATGGGTGATGTTGTGGTGGATAAGGTAACAAAAATGTTTGGTCCTAAGCCTACTCCACAACAAGTAGCTGAAATGGCTAGATTTAAATGCATCACCTATCAAAGGAATGGGTTCAAAAGTCAAGATAGAAACCAAGAAAACATTCCCAAGGTCGTTCCAACCCCCCCAAATTCAAGTGTGTATGCAAGTTCAGAATTAAATATTGACTTAGGAGGATGGTTAAGTAATGCAAAAATGTTGGTGCCTGTGTCGAAAATAATGAAGATCCCTTCTCAGAGGGAAAAGTTGATTAAATCCATAGATCGTCCTTATCAGAAAAGTGTTGGCATCCCACCAACAAGAACTTATCAGGATGCACCAGTGATTCTACAAAATATGGATAGGGGGAATGAAAAGAATAGACCCTTTTTCCTATCCTTGCTCGTGAATGATTTTATTCTTCATAATTGTATGTTAGATTCAGAAGCTACTTCAAATGTTATGACTAGGAAGGTGATGGGACAATTGAACTTAATAATATCTAGTCCTTATCATAAAATTTGGGCAATGGATACCAGAACCATAGCAGTGCATGGCTTGATTAAAGGGTTACAACTATGCTTAGTTGCATTCCCTGAGATCATGATCGAAATGGACATTGTTGTTATTGATGTGCCGGATACTTGGGGTATGTTCCTAAAAAGAAAGATAGCTGCAGATTTAGGTGGTAGTTTACAAATGGACTTAACTTGTGTCACCATTCCAACTCCAAGTGGTTTTGAGTTTAGATTGAATAGAGAGTTGGAAAGAAAGTATCATGTGGAATATCCTAGGAAGAAGGAAAACGAGATTGTTTTTTTGGAAATAGAAATGGGATGTTATGAGATAGAACACACTCTGGCATTTACCAAGATGGAACTAAATAGAAAAACCCTAAGCATTTGTAATGTTTGGGACCCCATGGATTCTTTTGATGAGATTTTTCTTGAGGAAAATGCGAATCAGACAGATAGTAGTTTGCCTCCTTCAGAATTAAAGTTAGAGTTGGATTTACCAGTTGAAAATGCATCATCAGCTCAACCTTTGCCAACGGAATCGGTTAAATGTCAGAAATAGTCAGATGGGATTCTTGGGCCACGCCCTTCTTTCTTTTCGGAGATTGGCAAAGTAAAAGATGGGATAAGTAATATGAATCTGGTGGGAATTGCTAAGGATGATAAGGTTATTATTGATGAAGCAAAGTATATCATCCCTAGTAAACGATGTGCCAAGCTTTGTAAGGAAAACTTAAGTTCAGAAATTTTGCACTTGGCAACTATGGAAAACCACCAAAAAAAATTTAAGGGGAACTGCCCCAAGTGGCCTAAGGTTAGAAACCGGATTTCACATGAAAGAATATACATTCAGCATAAAGTGTATCATCATTCTAGCAACTCTTCTCATCTAGTGGGATGGCATAAAGTCAAACATGCTAGTGAGAGGACCCCTCCTTGAGATGTTTCTTCATGTGGCAACTTGGTGTCCAAAGGGACACCCTCTGTAACGTATCTCTAACCTTTCTCCTTGTATTTCAATTTTGTATTATTTCATTCATTATGTCAATATGTACTTAGAATTATTTATGTATCATAGATTTCATTTTGTAAAATTATAGATGTTGTACTTTAGTTATTTCATTATGTAGACGTTGTTTATAGATTTTATTTGTTTCATTGTGTATATATGTATGCTTATGTTGGATATTGGTGAGCACTCTATTTTGTAGGTGTTGGATTCTCGTATGCTCTCCGTCCCATTTGAGAAGTTCAAACACATGTCCCCATGTGGAGCCAGATGTTGACTACCTATCCAAATAGGGGGTCAAATCCATGTGCCATGAAGAGATGCATCATCAAATTCCCATTTTTCGAAGATTATTTTCTTCTACAGGGCATGTTTTGCCGCCAGCACTTCTTTTTGTAAACAAAATTTCCGCACCCCTGTGTGGGTTAATAATGTAATAGGTATCCATGGGTCATATTTAGGTCAGTTAACTTGGTATGGTTTCATTGGGAGAGTTCCTTTCACCGAGGTTTTTTTATCCTCAGGTTATTAATTGGGCTTTTCAGCCTTATTAATTTCCCTTGAGTTTTTCCCTCACACTTGTAATAATTCCTCCAAAGTGGTGAAGGGCGTTCTAATGGGCTTATCCTCTGGTAACTATTGTTTAGGGATGATGTAAATGACAATGTATGACATCTTAGAAAGTTTCACGGAATTCCGACGAGTCTAGATTAATTTTTTTAATTAATTAATTTTTAATTAAATTTTCCTATGTTTGGAGGTTTAATTATTTAATTAATTAATTATTTTTGAGAAAAAATTGTAAAAACTAGGTCCTTGGACTTTCGATAGGGGTATTTGGGCTCAAAATAAATGGAATGAGACCCCCTACACCCTTGGACCAAGTTTTATCTCGGTCGAACAACTTTTTCTAGGTGTTTGTCCACCAAGAGTTGATTGCTAAATCATGACATAGGAAAAATGTCATTTTTGTAATTTTGAGCAAATGCAGTAAAGTAATGATGGAAAAGTGTGAGAGAGATTTTTCCTAACCTTTCCTAACCTTTTCCAACCCTCACATCACCCCCTCACCTAGCCATTAAGCAAAAACGTCACTTTTCCTAGAGTGGTGTGCCTCCCTTCTAGAAAGTCTCCAACAAGTGAAAAAATAATAAAACAATTAATGGGAGACTTATTATATCCCTTGGTGTTCCTCCCTAGACCCTAAAACTCATCATTTCACTTATCAAATCCTTTCCAACTCACTCCAACTCATTTCCACTTCATCCATCCATGCCAAAACCCTAACTTACCAAAACCCTAAAAGTGACTTTTCTTTGATGTGTGACACTTGTAACTCATCCAAGAGGGGTATATTTGTCTTACCAAGTATAAATAGAACCCCTCCCTCACTCATTTATTCAACATATCTTGAGCTATTGTTATGCTACTTGATTTTCACCACTCTCTCTCTCTTTCTTGTCCATCTTGCATCCATTCTTTGTCTCTTGAGGGTTTTGGAGCAAGTATTTCTCCAAGATCTATTGTTGAGTAATAAAGAGAAACTTTGGAAGATATTGGAAGAACAACGAGTATTCTTGTCTCTTGCTTACATATGAGATAATATTGTGGATTTGGCATCTTGGGTTGCATAGAGTAGATTCTTGGGTAAAGTGTTTTACTTGGGTAGATTATACAACGAGTGTTCTTGTTGATCTATATATGTGGGTTTGCTAATAGGGTGCAAGTATTTCATTTTGTTAGCATATTCAGCCATATTATCTACTTGTATGCATCACATGTGTTGAATTTTTGCAGGTTTTCTTCTATGGTTTTGTTGGGATTGCCTCAAGGAAAAGTCCTCCCACAAAGCTCACTCAAACTCCTTTTCTCCTTCTTTTCTCATTCTTTTCTTGATGTCCATTTCACATAATATTTCAGCTATATTAACATCATAGAGTGGTCATCTAAATCTACTTTTTCCACAAAATTTTATAGGTGAAAAAATTCTACCCTAAAACAGAAATTTTTCTTCATCTATATTGTTGTGTGTAGCTTTTCCAGCAAGCATAGCTTGCTGGTTTTTCCAGGTTCTTAACAGGTTGAGGGGATTATGTTTCCCAAAATCAACCACACAACACTCCAAAACCCTTCTCTTCAAGTGGGTAACAAATCTCAACCTTTCTCTTCAATTTTCAAGCTTCTTGTGCATAGATCTATTCTTTTTTTGTTGATTTTAGTAGCTCATAGCTTGGGAGGAGAATTGGTACGGCCTACCTCCCACCTGTGAGCTTAGGGTTGGATCTAGATTCAAGTTTTCCATTTCAAAATCATCTTCTAAAGCTAGGACGTGGTGTTTAGCAAGTAATTTGTTAATATTTTTTGTAGCTTGCTCACTTCTCAACCCCTTTGGCACAATAAAGGCAGGCTTGCCTCCACCTTGTGACATTGAGTGGTTTGTCTTGTTTTTCTATTTTTTTTTCCAAACTTTTTTCATATTAATAATTGTCTACACCTTGGGAGAGACATCCCCAAAATCGTAAGGCTAGGGTAATAATGTGTTAATGATTTCTTAATGCTTTGATGGTTAAAATATTATAGATCTAGATCTCTTCACACATTAGTCCTTAGCTTAATCCCTTGCGGCATAATCTACTTGCTTAATTTATTTTGCATGTCTTAAGGCTATCTCAAGTTCTATTTCTTTCACATACTCTAATCCAACACTAAATGGTTTAATGCATTGATGGTTTAATTAGTGGCTTTCTCTTTTATGTTATTTCATACATAAGGCCATTTGCCATCACTTAAGTTTAAAGTATTGTTGGACATCTTGATAGTGTAGGCACACATTTAAATCTTAAGCCTTATTCTTCACACTTAACATTCTCTCTTAATGCTTTAACAATCACAAGATAAGTGGTAATAAGCTTGAGTTTCTCTCTTTTTCTTTGGCAAGTTTTTCTTGCCCTTATTCATTAGCATTATTTGCAAGCTTTTCATGTTATAGCTTAACCATTGGTGATGCATTAAAGATTTACTTCAGCTCTATTTGTACATGCTTTACATGTGTTACTATGCTTCATTTTCATGTTTAACAACACATATTTACAAGCTGCATAAAGTTTTGGTTTTGACATTAAATCATCATTTTAAGGATACTTAAAGTCATTAAAACGCTCTCCAATACACCTAAAAAATTAACCAATTGATATATAAACTTAATAGACTTAATAGGGTACCTAAAACCACCATCTTCTCCATCTAAAATGGGGATTGAGGAAGGCAACGGAAGGTGCTAGGCCGGGAACGATATCATGGCATGTGACATCCTTTCCAGGAGTACTTGGTTCATTAGGGTTGACCTATGAAGCTAGGGTAGGCCTCGTTGCCTAACTTCTTGAGCATCCAGCAGCCATTTGGTAATTGGGGGACGAGGTTTTTGGTCAAACACTTAGTTAGGGTAATTAAAATCTATCAAATCTTAAAAACCCTTAACTCACTAAGCAATTAATAACCTTGGTTTAAATTGACATATCTTAAGGTTTAAAACTTATAAGCATAATCTTCCAATCACATCTATAACTAATGCTTTGTGAGTGATCAACTAAGTGTCATAACTATTGTGGAACACTTGAGTTTAAAACTTATAAATCTTCTAAGTGTCCTTGTGAATTTTGAGTGTTGATGTTGTCATTGAGGAGCAGTCCAATAGAGTAAGTGCTATTGGGGCATGCTTAGGATTAATGTGTTGATGATGTTCATGTCTTGATTGTATCTAACTTCTTGCACATTTAAGCAAATGTGGTTAGCTTGTGATATTGTAATATTATGTATCTAGCATTCTTTATTTGTAAGAATCTAACCTTGTTGTGGCATAAGTGTATCTTGATAATCTTTGTAATCTTACTTGTAATTAAACACCCTTAAATATTAGTTGACCCCTTTCCCAACCATAGGCACTAGTCTTAGTTGACCTAGGGAAAGGATTTCTTGACATAGAAACTCTTGCATCTTTCATTGTTGCTTTTGCATCATAGGTTAGACTCCCCCTAAACCTTAACTAATTAAAAACAACTCGTAGAACTTAACGTAAATATCATCTAGAAACTAGGGTCTACCCCCCTTGGCTTCCCTAGGAGTAAGCCTAGACGGAAGAGGTTCAAGCCAAAGCGACAGCGTGGGATTTGAACCCAGGCATTGTGCCTCCAAGGACATGCTAAGTGAGTAGGACTTGGCTCACATTTGCGAGTGTGTATAAGGACAGAAAGACCTTCAACGGTGAAAAAAAGATGAGAGAGAAAGATGAAGCTTGGTTTCTAGGGATGAGAAAGTACTTTCAGCTACATAACTACTCACCCAATCTAGAAGAAAAAATAACTATATATAATCTACAAAGAAACGATTCCATGTGGTGGAATCAACTAAATCAAGTTAAGCACATCAATCGGAGAAGAATTTCTTGGAAGTAGTTCAAGAATTATTTTCAGCAATAGTACCTTTCTAAGAACTACTATAATAAGAAGATGTGAGATGTATTTTAACTCAAGTTGCGAAATATTACTATGGAAGAATATGAGAAGAATTTTTTGGAGCTGCAAAGATATGTGGGTCAAATTAAAGCAGAGAAGGTGAAAATACAAAGGTTGTTAAGTGGATTGCCAACATTTTACAGAGACAAGATTCAATTTGATGAACCTAAGACTGTTGAAAATGCCATCAAGAAAGTTAAATAACTACATGATCATAACAAAGTGTTAACATGAGAAAAAATTCCTTCAATAGTGGTATGAAATCCCAATTAGAATTCACATCATTTGGGATAGAAGACTCATCCAGATTCTAGCCTAATATTCATTACTAAAATGAATGGATTTAGAGTGGTTGGAAATGCAAAATGTAACTAATATAAGTGCTAGAAATAAACTATTCTAACCTATCCTAGCTAGGAGCATAGTACTAAAGGGAATAGATGGTGAAATCACAAATCCCTACTTGCACTTCAAAAAACAATTCGTTGTTAAATAAAAGTAGAGATTAGTAATTAATGAATGACACAAGTGAATAGATTAGTCTAAAACAACAAGTTATTCATAACCAACTCTGAACAATGAAAATAGAAAAGAAATTAAAATGTAAAGCAATAAAGCTCATAGAAAAATAGTACACATGAACAATCTAACCTCATAGTAGTGAAAATGACAATGGAAATAATAGAAGTAGTTCACAACAAGTATATCAAACACACCAATTGCTCCTCCTAAAAAATGTCTCTAAGGAATTCTTCTCATTAAAATTTCAGAAGTGATTCTCAAAATTACAAAAAGTAAAAGCCTTTTAAACTAAGCACTCTTGGGCATAAATAGTTGATTCAATGTAACAATTTTTTTCACTTCTTGACATCCATTTCTAGTTACAAACTTTGGATTTCCTTATTTTAGCTTTTCGTAACTATATATTGTTATCGCGCAATTTGTACTTTGATAAAAGGGGAGGTAAAAAGGAAAGAAAATTGGTGTAACTTGAGGTTATCCTATCACTGTCACCTCAATAGCATTCCTCTTTCTATTTAGTGTTGTAGGCCCAGGGGAGACATCCCCG
>ML808981.1:24979-49636 GCA_009831015.1 Picea engelmannii | reverse complement strand
TTACAATCTAAATTTAAGTCAAACCAAAAATCTAAAATTTTTCAGCTAAAAGACTCAATAATGAATTGAGGAAACCATCAATAGCCATACTATCCACCGTAAAACCTGACCAAAATGACGGTGCTATTTTGGGAGTTAACAGAGGTTATAGCGAGTAGAGGGATTATTGAGAGACATTTTGGGGTCGGGCTTGCATCGCTCATCACATTTCTCCTTATGTAAGACCCCTTAGGTTGGCAGGAGTCTAGGCCATTATGATCCATTCCGCATAGGTTGGCTTTGGATCCGTTGCATTCCGATGATTTCCATGATTTTGAGTATTTTGAGCTATAAGTTAGTTAAATTCACTGAAGAGGTCATGTTGGGCACATTACTTGGAGGAACCTCTCAATGTAATAGCTCATTGGAATCAAGAGGAGCAACACTACATGATGGTATGGTGAGAAGTGACTTTCAGTGGCCAGGGAAGCCATAAGGAGAGATAAGGCACTTTTCAGAGGTAAAAAGGTTAATTAATTAATTAACGTGGTTTAATTAATTAATTAATTATTAATAAAATGAAAGTCACTTTGGAGGGACAAGGTGAGAAGGAAGTATAAAGGAAAGGAAGGGTCCTCTATTCATTCATTCATGTATGTTTATCATTCTGATATCTGGCTTCTAGCTAGAGGGCCCATCTCTTGGGGGTTTTGAGGGTTTTGACTTAACAAACCCTAGAGGACGATTCGATGGTGAAAGATTCCACCTAGTTTGTCCCAAGCTTAGTCTCGGGGATGCAATACTCCTCCACACCATTCTATTTCAGATCTACATCAGTGCAGGAGGGTTCTACACCAGCCACAGGCATAGGAAGAGAATGAGGGCACACCATTGGGGGTTTCCAACAAGGGGGGCGCACCATTCTTTGAGGGAAGTTCGTTCCAAGGGATTGGAAGGGATTCGACAGATTCTAGCACCTGGGTTTTCATTGCAGGGGATTTTCCATTAGATCTAGTGTAGTCCAGAGGAGTTTCATGTGCCATTTGATTTATTGGATGCATTGGACGAATTGGAGAGAAGGAGGGCATTTTTGAGATTCAGATATATTCAGTTTGGAGGGGTTATACTTCATATATGACCCTGAGACTTCACCTACTGACTTGCAGTGTCCTGATCTACCTTTCTAGCAATTTTTAGGGCAATTGGAGGCCTCCTTCATCAGGGCCGAAATTGTAGGGTTTGACAGTTTCAGGAGGGCGCATCTCAATTGGAGGATTTAGCATTTGGAGGAGTTTGCCTTGGTATTTCAGTTTGAGATTTCAGGAGGGGATTCCACTCATCTCGATACATAGTTCGACATCTTCAACATAGCATTTGGAGGTATTTGACAATAGGGCCAAATTATTGAGAGTCTTCAATGTTTTAGCAGGGCGTGGCATCTTCCAGCTTGGGGGTTGACACTTCATATGACCCAGATCTTTCATGTATTGGTATTCATGGTATATTCAGCCTTTAGATGCTTATTGTAGTCTTATTTTGGAGCATTTTGTAGTAGCTTCTATCTTCTATCTTGGATCCATCTGATGAGCATTCTAGATCGGCATCTTCATTGTAGCAGGTTCTATTATTATGAATAAAATCAGATCTGAAGAGTTTTGTCTTGTATATCATCTTGTTGATCTCGCATGTGGTTGAGGTATGTTCCATTACGGTATCTTCTTGTTGATTACTGCAACACACATATAAATCATCAACATAAACCCTAAGGCCGAAATCAAGAGGTCAAACTATAAGTAAATCAGCAAAGTGTTTGACGAAATACCACAACCAGAAAAGTTTAAAAAGACACCCAAACCATGATGTTCCTTGCATCTTGGCTTGGGAACATTACAGTGGTATTAGAGCTTAGATTCCTTCCAACCAATGGGAATTAGCACATGCATACAGAGCCATAGAGGGGTCTTCCATAAGGAGATATGGATGAGATATGCTTTAAGATAACATGCTTGGAGATAAAATATTCCGCCCTTAGCAAGGAAACTAGGGCCCAAATAACCTTCCCACGGTGTGCAGCCTTAAGAAATCTCAGTTGGAGCAAAGAGGATGTTTTACACGAGATCATATTAGTAGAGGAAAAGAGAGCAGTAGCATCTAGATGGTTGGAAGAACAGAGAAACCCCACACCCATTATGAGCACGCAACTTTGCTACAGTTGCAAGGTGCCTTGGGAACCAGATCATATGTGTATGGGAAAGGGTAAGAAGCATATTATTGAGGTGCCCTATGACGGTGATGATGAGGTGTGTGAGGATGGAGCGATAGTTGCTTATCTAGAGCAGTCTAATGATGATAGTGATTCTTGCACAGGGGCTAGTGATAGTGACTCTTGCATAGAGGATGATGATTCTAGCACGCTTGAGGAGGATAGTGACCCTTGTATAGTAGATAGACAGTCAGATGGATAGGATGATAGCACCAGTGTCTCAACAGACATATCACATACCATTTATGGCCTTACGCCTCATTAGAGTGGTGACACTAGTGATGATTCACACGTGCTAGCACCTTTAGATGATGAGCACCCTATGGTGACTATGACACATCTGCCATCGTTCCAGACACCTATGACTACCACATCACATGAGGATAGCAGTGGCATGAAAGATATGATGGAGGATCCATATGTGAGATATACACACCAAAGACACATGGATCCACAGATCCAGGATGAGATACAGGATGTACAGACAGTTGACCTTACACATGCATATCTACATGAGGAGATTGAGTCACAACTTTTGGGGACTCCATTAGTTGGGCAGATTGTGGATACTGACAGGTTGATGGGGCACTTACTTCCAGGATCAGCCTGCATTGATGAGGATGCACTCTTTATTATTCAGGATGACCATAGCACGTGTCTGGACACATCTATATGGGATCCAAGCACAGATGATAGTAGCAAGGTGAGTGCACATGAGGATACAGCTGCTCACACTGGTTACAGTATGATTCAAAGATAGCTAGAAGTTCAGGATGTTATGCAGTCACATATAGGAGGACCCAGTAGCACCGTAGACAGGGATCAATTCAATGTTTCATCTTTTGCAGAGAGTTTTGTTGGGGATTTCGGGGTTGACACTAGAAGGACTGACACTAGAAGTGAGGGATATGAGGTGGCACCTCAGCAAGACTATGATCAGGAGTCACCCCACTTAGCAAGATAGCTCAGAGTCAGGGAGGATATGATCAAGGCAGCCACTAGGTGCATTGATGACACCCATGCATTAGTGGCATATTACTGTTGGAGGGCATCAGTGGCACATGGTAGTTCAGATGGGGGATTCACCATGGATAACTTTCATACTCTTAGGGAGAGATTATCTATGATGAGGACTGACTACCAGTAGTTATTGACTGATAGGGACTACCTATTGAGGATTGGTGTGATGTATCATGAGGCTTTGAGGGAGCAGGAGTTGGATATGGACATACTTATTTAGGAGTTGGAGAGCACTCGAGGATTCTTGAGAGACACACAGACAACCCTTCAAGAATCAGAGTCTAGGCCAGATGAGCCTCTTGAGGAAATTTGTTAGAGATCCACTTCATCTGTCTTAGTGGACACTCAGATATATCAGTCAAGCACATTGCTAGGAGATGTTGGCGATCTAGTAGAGGAGCACCAGTTGATGGAGGACACTTCCATTTGTGTTCCGAGAGTGGTTGACATCCATGTAGAGGTTGATCCAAAAGTACACCCAGGATCCATGATACAACATGAGTCTACGGGAGACGACATGAGTATGTCAGAGCATACAATGATGGGTGATAGCTCACAGAGATAGACCGAGATATGAAATCAGTTTTAGACAGATGTATTGGATTGCAGGGAGGATACACACTTAGGGAGGTATGCAGATGTCACTCCTTTGTAGCAACACATAGTTATGAGATCTCACCTTCACTATTTCAGTAGTGGCATGGTGGATGAGAGATGGAGATTGGTTTACCAACAGTTGGAGGAGTTACTTCTGGTTGTACCTGATGATTGGGGTTTAGTGATGACTACAGGCAAGCAGTTATCATGGGTACCGGTAAACGTGATTTTGGTCAAATCCTTGGGATTGACCAAGGTAGGTGGTATTTCTAAGTCCTACGGTCAGCTACAAATGTCTTTTTTATCCTTTCCCAACACTTTTATCATGGACAACATCATGAGGAGAGATAGACAGTGGTTGAGGACGTGGGGAGTGGCTAGGCCAAGACCACCTAACATGAGTGTTTTTACGGCATCCAGCCGGATAGAGGTGGGTCGTCATAGGCAACCAGTTGAGACTTGGTACGTGATGGTGAGCATCATAGGCCAAATGATAGTAGATGAGAATTGAGGGATTATGATAGTGATCAGTCTGACACAGGAGTAGCTAGCGGAGACTAGAAGTGATAAACTTCCGAGTTTTCCATGGGATCCGAGAGTTCATTTTATTAGCAGGATGTTTTACATCATGTTGACCCAGGTTGAACCAGAGATGATCCAGATGGATATCGGTGGCCACCCACCTTTTCCAACTGGCTCAAAACAGTTTTCTGAAATTTTTGGCAATTTACTATTTTTAGCAGTTTTTACTTTCGAGGCCATTTTGAGGGCCTAAATGAAGGTTTTTTGGTATCGAGCTCCTCAATGATATATGAAGGCATAATTGAGCCCCCAAAATGAATATCCTCAGCGATACCTTTCCAACGGGCTATCACACGCCTAAAACGAAGATCGTATGCAAAAGTTACGACCCCGAGAAGTTGATGTACTAGCTTACCCAAACGGGGCCCACATGACTTTCGACGTTTCATCTCCTAGGGTTAGGTTTTTGAATGTATAGGGTTTTTGGAATTCTTTCTTATTGTAAAAATTTCTTCAAAGCCTCATTGTAACTTTCTTCTTGTGAATGCGCGCTGTCGTCACATCTTTTCTCAGAGATAAGCCGCCACCATTCCAGCAAGCTTGTTTCCGCTGCATTTTACAATTTCAGCTTATTTCATTATTGAATAGAAAACCAATTTTTCTGTATCTCTGTTATTTTGTGTTAAGCACCTGTTAATAATCTGTATTCATTTCGTTCTGCTCATAAAATCTGGATCAGTGGTATCAGAGCGGTTTGCTCCTTGTCGTCTTAATGCATGTCCCCAACGAGGATGGAGTACAAAGAGTTGGGTCTCGAGCTTGTTTCTCTTGAGGACATAATCTCTCGCATGCCCAAGCGACCTCCAATGGCAGGAGAAAATAAATATGATGGGACAGGAGATCCTTTCAAACTGTTGATTGAGGAATCCCTCATGCAACAGAGGAATGAGATGATGGATAGTTTCACGCAAATCCTTCAGCGACTACCAACAGGCGATGCATCTTCTTCGAACGGAGGCATCGCCCCTTTCAAGGTACAAATAAACTTTGATATTCCTATATTTGAAGGTCAGATAGATGCAGATGTTGTAGACAAGTGGTTGAATCTACTAGAAGGGTATTTTTTTGTTCATAAATTTTCGAATAGAGAAAATATTACTTTTGCACTCCTCAAAGTCGTTCCCCATGTCAAAGATTGGTGGGAAACTTTCTATGAGCAAAAGGAAACAAAGGAAACCTCATTATTTTCAATCACGACCACCTGGGAATCCTTCAGGGATGCTATTAAGGAACAATACTACCATGTTGGAAGTTATGACGACCTGTATACCAAATGGACCACACTGCAGTAAGAAAGAGACCAAGCAGTGCCAGATTTCACAAATATCTTCCATACCTTCCGCACCAAGTTGGGTATCAAAGATTCAGAGCAACATCTAGTGCTCAAGTATCGTGGTGCTATGCATAGATACATCCATAACAAAATGGAATTTCTAGACATCTCATCCTTGGGCGCAGCCTATCGATATGTCGTCAAAATCGAGCAGAAGCTCAAACAAAAGACGTGGAAATTTGGGCCTGGGAACCCCTCACAACAAAATCCAGGAAATGGCGGCCCCAACCCACTATTATAACCCTAAATTGCACCACACATGCTTACCTAGCATCAGGCCAACTTATATTCCTTCATTGCCCAAAACATCTGTTGAACAACTCTTTGGAAATCCTCTTGTGTCAAGGCCCACGCGCCCTAACCCATTATTGCACGCGTGTGCACGCTGGCTGGCTCACTACAGCCTGCGTGTACCTAACAAAGCACAAAAAAAGGAAAGTTTCTAACGGAACAAAAAGCAATGGGTCAATTAACTAAAACTCTCGGCCATGCATAGCCGAGGGTTCATCCAAAACCCTAGCTCCTTCTAGCCTATAAAAGAAGGGGTAGGGGTACCATTTGGAGGAGGAAAAAATATAGCGAAGAAACTCTGCCCATTTATGTAATCCATTGTCCCAACCCTTTAGCCTTTCCTCATGCCAACGGATATTTAACACAAAACAGTTGGAGGACAGAAGAAGAGGATCCCAGGATCAGGTTCAAGGAGCGGTGGTCGGTCTCGACTTTGATTGTAAGTTGATTCATTTTTCAAGTAATAAAAGAATACTTTTCCCATCCCAATGCATGAGTTATATATGGTTTGGTTACGTTATGCTTAATTTCTAACCCTTGAGTAGAGAAGTAGCATGCATGCATAGTTGTTGTTTGTCTTGATTGCAGGTCATCTGTGGAAGGAGCAGTGCAAGCAAGTGGTCAAAGCGCAATGGAGGATGTACATCAAACGTCGGTAACAAGGTTAGTAGTCATTTTCCATGCATGTACTGTGAAAGAGGGGTTTAAGTTTTGGGTTGTAGGTTAAAAAGTAATTTCTTTACGGTCAAAGTCTGCATGCAAGTCTAACCCTAGTTTGCTAGTCCGTAGGGTATTTTTCCCAACAACAGAATTTGAGACCATACTGGGAATAATACTCTTTAGGGTTTTTGGATTTCTTTAAAGTTTTTGGGTAGTTTAAAGATTAGTTTTTCTGTTTTTCTTTGCCTGTCTTTTTCTGTAAGGTCTGAGCTAGCAGGGAGCCTGGTTCTTCATACCATTTTTCCCTGGCTTTTGCTTGACGGTAGTTGTCGGGACACACAGAGGTACACGCGGCCTACAGAAAGCCTGCACGCGTGTACCCGCACCCTATCCTCTTGCAACCCGCATGTGAATGCTAGTTGTAGGGATAACAGTAGCGTGTAGGAGTTCAGAGAACTTTAGAGGCAGTCCACCTCTTCCCTATCAGAATTATACATTCTCAGGGGGTTTTCTGGAATCCTGTCTGAGTCTTACTGGTTCACAGTCCTATCTCAGATTGCTTTTTTCACCTTGTTATTCCTTGCGTTATTTTTCTTTTCTGTTAGAAAGAGAATCCAAGCCCTCAAGGGACCCTGGTTATCAATACCAGAGGCCTCTTCCTGATATGGACTGTCTTTTTTCATTTTTGTCTTAGTATTTAGACATACACGCGGCCTGTACAAGGTCAGCCCGTGTGTACACGCTTCCTATTTCAGCTCAGCATGCATGCTGTTTTAGTGACAGTAGCGTGCTTGACAGACTACTTTTTTTTCAGGGTGGGGCAGTAATCCCCTCCTTTGATGAGAAGTATTCCTCTCAAGTGTTTGAGTCTAGGGTTGAACAATCAGTAGGTTCGGTCATCTTACCCTTAGCCTGCATTTTTTCAGTTGATAGTTGACAGAAAATATAAAAAAAAAAAAAATTATGGTTTTTAGACAAGCGTAAGAATCTTTGTTTTCTTTATTTCCATTGTGCGTCTTTACTCTGATTCTTTGCAATCTGCGCTTTAAGCCAGAATTTGTTTTTCTTGGTTTTGTGCTTGTTAGTATTTTCCCTTTGTCGCTTTACTAGCACTTAAATAAATAAATAAATAAAATCTCTTTTCATTTTCTTCTTTGTTTGAAGAGTGTGTTTCTTCATCATTAGATAGGGAGAAGTCTTTTGTTTCGTAAGTTTTGGCAGTTTGTTTAGATCATAAGTATCTCATAGTCGAGTGAAATTCATTTATGTTTGCTGCATAAAATCTTAGAAAAATTGAAAAAAAAAGAAATCTTTCTTTGTGAAAAGTTGTTGAAATTTTGCATTTAGTAAAAGTCTTTTGTTTCCAGCTTTTTTCATTCACTTTTTATTTCATCTTTACACACCATCATTTTCACCTTCATACCCCTTGACGTAAGAAAAATCCTTAAAAGCAACGCTAATCTTAAAATCTACTAGACTTTTATGTTTGTAGGGTTCACACACTAGTTCAGGATTAGGGCCTTGAATTAGGTTGGAGAGGAAACTCTTCAAGGCCACTCAAAAAAAAACATTAGAGTCTGAGGTAGGGAGTGTCTAAGTCTAGTTTCATGGAAGTTATCTGGGACCCCCCTCTAACACAGGGGATAAACACGAGGTTGCGTGCGGAAAGGTAGTAGAGATAACCCCTCCAAAGCTGGACCAATCGTAGTGGAGAACACATATCGAGGGCTTGTTTTGGGATTCCGTCGTTTTCATTTGCCACGGGGCTTCGTGGGTCTCGAATCCGTTCGAGGTCCTCAGTTGTCTTCCGTGCCATTTTCTCTCAATACCCTTGACAGGTTTCAGGCTTGATACCCTGCTCATTGTGGTCTACCCGACTTTCGACTGTACCCACCTTGTGACTGTTCGCGTGCTGGAAACCTAGTTGCCAATCTTTTTTTGGGACATACACAGGTGACTGCGGGGGTATACCACAGTACCTAGGACAAACATCGGGCCACGCTTTGCAGAGTATACCCGGAGGGTGCTTCCGTGTTTGAGTTGCACTTGCACCCGTAAGTTGCTCTAGTGTTGGTTGTTGTAACTGTTCTTCCAACTAGTTTAGTGATTGTTTGTCTTATCTCTTAGGGGATTCTTTTTAGTGTGTGTTACTTTTGAATGTGTAGAATACCTTAGCATGTCTTGTATATTCTCACACAGTGGAGGATCCCGAGCTCCGTCGGTCACGAAGGCTTCTGGGTCTACCGTCGGTTATATTGGAGCCACCCCCGCCACCATTGAGGCGGAAGCTAGACCAACAAGGGTCTTTCAAAGCGACCGGGTTACAAACCTTTGTGCCCGAACAAATCCTGGAGGAATCAACCTCCAATATTGGCTCAGTTGAAACCCCAACCATTGATTTCTTGGCACCGTTTATTGTACCGATCCAATTTCACGAACGCCAGTCAGTGCCTCACACAGCTATGGAAACAAACGTTGTTACTTCTTCTGGGAATTCTTCCATTCCCACCACAGTTGCTACCACAAGAGAATCATATCATAACTTACCGTCGTCAGTCCGAGCCACCATGTTCTCGGTCGCAACTACATCGCGCAGTGGACCAAACCCGTCTATGGCGGCGGCCACAACCCCCTTCACACCTAGTGTGACAGGCCCTCCGTTCTCATACGGTATGCCTAGTTCAGGTACAAGTCTTGCACTCACTTACTCCACTTTACAGACTTTGGGTCTGGGGGCAGGGAGCTCTAACGCTCCCCTGCAAGGTCAACTTGGGGGCACTCATGTCCCTTTTAACGCTTTTCCTTACGCAGGAGGTCATATCCCTCCTTTGTCCCCTTCGCTTGGTGGTCCACATCAGCAGTCCGTCAGGCAGCCTGCACACACTAGCTTATTTGGAGCAGGGATTCAAGGAACACCTGCCCACAATATGCTGGTAGGTTCAACACCATTTTTTTGGAACGAGATGTTTGGTAACAACACTTTCTCATCCACTGCTTTCCCGTCTGGGGGCAATCCCATTTTTGGACAGTCTACTCCGGTGCAGGGTACTATTCATGCGCTGGGGGCACATATAGCAGGACCTTGGAACTCAGGACAAGGATCCGTTCCCTCCTCTCGAATTTCGTTCTGGGGTAATTCTTTCCACGGTCAATGGAACCCTGGACAGACCACTATGCCTCTCCCATCGGGACCGGCATGGGGTAATCCTTCCCAAAGTCCTTCGAACATGATGCATGCCCAACACCCGATGTCCTTTATGGGAAATCAGCCGATGATGTCTCCACAGATGCAAAATCCTTACGCTAGTCAGGGCCATGGTCTCTACCAGAATCCAGGCCAGTATCCAAACTTTTCCTAGCAACCTGGTGCTAGTCAAACTCTAGGACCCTTTTTCCCAGGTTATCAACAGCAACCCAAACTACCATTCCTGGCGACGTTACACTTGCCAGATTTGACAAGGTTGTTAAATGATCCTATTTGTCACGATCCATATTGGCCTCCTATGCCAACGAAGTTGCCTTCGGACATTCCAAAGTTCGAGGCCAAGCCTAATGAAGATCCAGGTGATCATGTGACTACCTTCCATCTTTGGTGTTCATCTAACTCATTGAAAGATGACTCCGTACAGTTGCGATTGTTTCAACGCACTCTTATCGGGAGTGCCATGAAATGGTACATCGAGCTCAATCGCTCAAGATACTCTTCTTTTGGCGAACTGGTGATGGCCTTCCTTAACCATTTCCAGTTACCTATGAGATACGATGCTGGCATACAGTTGCTCGCCAATTTCCAACAGACAACAGTGGACCACCTCTCTGATCATATCTGAGAATGGAGACGTTGGAAGAGTCTAATCAAAGTACCAATCCTACCAGCATTCCTGCTTGAGTGGTTCTTTAAGTCTTTGGTCCCACAGTTATCCAAAGATGTCACGACTTTCGGAGTTTTCTCCGAAGAAGATGCCATCATGAGGGCTCAACAGTTTGAGCTCATCTATTCTCAGTCTGGTTTATTATACAACATCCTGCCGGATGCACCACTATCGATACTGGATAAAACTAGATAGAGAGTTGGAACACATGCCGATGGTATTGTTGGTTCAGCACAAACCAAGCTTGTTGAGCAATTGACAAAACAATTGCAACAGTTATCTATACAACACTCAGCGGCCAGCCAGACTGCTGCTTTGGCTGCTCCTCCTACCCAAACATCAGAACTACAATCCGTGCAGTTGACTAACCCAAAGGCCACCCAGCAGCCTGAAGGGAAGAAAAAACAACGAAAGAAGGGTAAGGGGGATAAAAAACCCACTGATAATGTTGGCGGGGACACCACGGAAAAACGGAAGGCAAGGTATCCATGCAACTTGTGTGCGGAAGACCACCTGACCCATCTTTGTCCTCGACTTGCAGAGGCCCACAAGTTTGTCACACAGCAACAGCAAGCAGTGTTGACTAATCCCTTTCAACATGGGCAAAATTTAACTCAAGCCTCTACAAGCACCGAAGGGGGCAGCCCAGAAGCCTACCCTCCTCCAAACAATCCCTCATCCACGAACGTATATATGGTTAGGGGTGATTCTTTCATAGTAAACCAAGCGCTTCTGAGAAGGGTAAAGAAGTTGACCTCCCATCTCTTCCTCTACAGATTGAGAAGACATTGGGAGAAACTATGACACACGTTCCAAAGGGTGCATTTAAAAAAGCTTCTCACAACCCAAACGCAAGGGCCTCCCAGAACTACTCTGTGGTGGAGGATTTATAACAAACCCCTTGTGCGATGTCTGCTTTGGAGGTCCTCCAAAGCTGTCCGGCTCAAAGGAAAGCCTTGTTAACCGCTTTAGGCTCTATGGAGACTTGTAACCTGGGTACCATCATGTTAGATACAACCGACTTAAAACCTTGTCTGCCTTACCACATAGAATTTCAGATAGTAGTGGCTTATCCCACAAAAAAATTTGCACGGAATATCTTTCGCACGGTGGTCGACGAGGGTGCCTCGACATGTGTTATGTCGTTAACATGTTGGAAGGCCATTGGCCAGCCTACTTTGTCTCCATCACCTACTCTTCTCACTTCTTTCGACGGTCGTTTTTTTCGACCACATGGCATCGTTCCTTCTTTCCCTGTGCAGTTAGGAGGGAAGACTGTGTGTGTCGAAGTAGAGGTAGTCGATGCTCCCCTCAACTATAATCTATTGTTAGGACGGAGTTGGACTTATGCTATGCAAGCTGTGGTTGCTACCATTTTTCGAGTCTTGTTGTTTCCACACGAGGGTCGGATAGTGACCATCGATCAATTGTCCTTCTCTAGACCTGACCCAGCTTTGGGGGCATCCACGGTCCCCATGATTGATAATCCTCAACCAGGTGTCAGTAACATAGGAGTTGGTTTGTGCCCATCCTTGATGGGTACCTTTGATTACCCACCTCCTCACGATTACGTCAAATTTATATCTAATCACCATAAGGTTGATATTTTTCAAGTTTCGTCGTTCCGCACGAATTACTTTGAGGATCCATGGATTCTTCCTTCCCCATCAGCCACGATGGATGAGACAGGGCACTCAGGCATCTCCATGCCTTTGTCAGCCGCTGAAGTAGCTTACTCTTTAGTCCAGCAAGCTTCAGCTAACCCTGATCCAACTCCCGCACAAGAGTTAGATCCACTTCTCGAGCCTATTTGGGCTCAGGGTTCTCTTGCTAACGTCGATTCGTTAGAATTAGTCTTGCCTTCTGACAAAGAATTAATCGAAGCAATGACTAGTCCGAACAAACCCTGGGAAGATCTTCATCACAAATCCTACTTTCTCCCAGAGTTAAGCCGAATCGAAGCAGGAGAATTCACCGTTACCAGGATGGGAGATCAGCCATGTCCTATTAACCTCTTAGCTACATAGGAAATTTATGTTGAGGGTAATATGGCAACTATCGCTGAAACCATACCCATCAACATCTCCTGAAACCCTGGCGTCATGGAGAATGTCTTCGTCGGAGCAGATTGTTCCCCCGAAGAGATTCAAATTTACACGGAACTTTTCAAAGAATTCCGTGACATTTTTGCCTGGTCTTATGAGGAAATGCTAGGTATCGATCCGAAAATAGTTGAACATGAAATCACAATGTATCCTGATGCCAAGCCTGTTCGACAAAAACTTCGTCCAGTTAATCCTAAGAAAGCAGTAGCCATCAAGATTGAGGTTGAGAAATTGATAAAGGCAGGTTTCATTTATCCTATTCATTTGACTCAATGGGTGTCAAACCCCGTGCCGGTCAATAAAAAACAAGGCATGATTCGCGTATGTACCGATTTCCGTGATTTGAACAAGGCATGTCCCAAAGATAATTTTCCAACACCATTCATCGACCAGATCATTGATGAATGTGTTGGTTGTGAAGCCTTTTCGTTCATGGATGGTTTTTCGGGATATAATCAAATCCAAATCAAACCTGAAGACCAACACAAGACGACATTCATTTGTCCGTGGGGTACATTCGCATATCGTAACATGCCTTTTGGCCTTAAAAATGTTGGAGCCACATTCTAGTGAGCCATGTCTTTTGCGTTTCATGACCTCAAACATATAGTCGATGCCTATCTAGATGATTTAGCATCACGCTCTCGCAAGCGAAAGGATCATCCCACGCACCTTAGACTAATCTTTGAACGCTGTCGCTACTTCAGGATTCGCTTGAATCCAAACAAGTGCACCTTCTGCGTAACGTCAGGATGTTTGTTAGGTTTCATCGTATCAACAACAGGTATCATGGTCGATCCTCTTAAGGTGGAGGCAATAATCCAGTTGCCCCCCCCACGCACAATCTTACAACTTCAGAGTCTACAAGGCAAGGTGAACTTATTACGACACTTCATCGCCAACTATGCCGAAATCACCAAGGGCTTTATGCATTTACTAAAGAAATATGTTCCTTTTTTCTGGGACGAAGCCGCTCAACGCTCTTTCAACGCATTAAAACACTCCCTCACAACCACACCTCTGCTACGACCACCTAATTATAACAAAGATTTATTATTATATCTGGCTGCTGAAGAGTCAACCATAGGCATGGTTTTAGTTCAGGAAGATGATTCGTTTTCAGAATACATGATCTATTACCTGAGTCGAGGCCTCGTAGGGCCAGAACTTAATTATTCACATATCGAAAAACTTGCGTTGGCAGCAGTTCATTATGTTCAACGGTTTCGTCACTATGTTCTGTTTCGCAAGACCACAGTCATTGCTGTCATGAATCCATTCCAGTACATGTTGACACGACGAGTTATAGGCGGAAAAATCAGTAGGTGGATGGTCATCCTCCAAGAATTTGACTTAGACTTCATTTCAGCAAAGTCCAAGAAGTCATTGGTCTTCGCAGAACTTATTTCAAAGCTTTCGGTTGAGTCAGGTGACGTTGTGCCTAAGGAATCGCCTATCCAGGGGGATATGTTTTTTATTGAATCTTCAGACCCCTGGTATGGAGATATACTTATCTATCTCAAGACTTTGAAGTGCCCAACCTCTGCTTCTCGTGACAAGCGTTGGCGGATACACCATCAGGATAAGAATTATCTCATACTCGATGATACGTTGTATCGAAGAGGTGTAGACTGCATCTTGCGTCAATGTCTCACTCATGAGGAGGCCATCATAGTGCTCAACGATTTCCATACTGGAGCGTGTGGCGGTCATTTATCTGGGTTGGAAACATCCCAAAAGATTTTACGAGCAGGTTACTTCTGGCCCACACTTATCAAAGATTGTATCGAATCAGTCAAGAAGTGTCATTCGTGCCAAATCTTCTCTCGGAAGATGAGGGCACATCCCTCTCCTATGTTTCATGTCATCACAGTTGGTCCCTTCACTAAGTGGGGGATTGATTACACTACGTGCAACCCCCCATCAGCAAGGGGGCACCGCTATATCACCGTAGCTGTCGACTACTTCATTAAGTGGGTCGAGGCTATGCCAACATTTAAAGATGATTGAGAGACTGCAGCTCTCTTCTTATTCAATCAAATCATAGCAAGGTTCGGCGTCCCGAGAGAGATTGTCACTAACCATGGCAGTCACTTTCAAAACCAAATGATGACCGAATTAACATCAAAGCTTGGGTTACAGCAGGAACATTCATCACCTTACTACCCCCAAGCCAATGGGCAGGTGGAAGCTGTAAACAAAAGTCTTAAGACGATTCTACAGCGAACTATCAACTTTGCCAAGTCCAATTGGCATTTGATGTTATACTTGGCATTATGGGCTTACCGAACATCTGTTAAGACTGCAAGCGGTTTCTCACCTTTTCAACTTGTTTACGGGTTGGAGGCAGTCTTTCCCATAGAATGTCAAATCCCATCTCTGAAATTGGCAGTACAGTTATTGCTAGACACTTCTCCACTTGAAGAACGGTTAGTATACCTTGAGCAACTTGATGAGCAGCGTCGCGATGTGGCCCTGGCTAACGAAGCTCACAAACATAAGGTCAAGTGTCAATATGATAGGTCTGTTCATCCTCGGATTTTCTCTGAAGGCGACCTTGTCCTGGTCTATGACCAAGACAAGGACCACCTGGGGGCAGGAAAGTTTAAACCCATGTGGTTCAGACCCTTCATTATTAAAGAGGTATTAAAAAAGGGCGCTTATCATTTGGTTGATTTTGAAGGGAATGCATTGGCGAAGCCTAGAAATGGGCTCTACCTCAAGAAGTATTACTCATAGATAGGTCATTGTGGGTAACTTTTTGTAACATATGTATAGTCTTTGTACTATTACTTTTTAAGTTTCTTTTAAAGTATTATGGACATGTCATTGACGTTATCTTTCGTCAATATGGTAGATGTCAAGTGAGTTCGAAGTGTTCGTTGGGTATGTAGATGGTGCTAGTCGACACACGCGGAGGCTTGCCTCCGCAACCTGGGTAATCTTTACACCTCAGGGTTAGTTGTTATCTTCCGGAGGTATATGCTTAGGTGACACCACAAGTAATGTCGTCGAGTATAGTGCAGTTATTGAGTTCCTTCGTGACACCTTGTCATTGGGTATCTCTCATCTCCGGGTCTATCTCGACGCTCAATTGGTTATGTCACAACTAAACAGAGTATATCGGGTTCATGATCCAACTTTACACCGACGATTCCTTAGGGTACATCTCTTAGAACGAAAGTTTGATTATATTACATATTTTCATGTTCCTAGGAGATTAAACCAAATTACAGATACTCTAGCTAATCAAATTTTAGATTGGCATCTCGCCCACATATAAAAAGAACATGGACATAAACATGTAAATACATTTTTGCACACATAATCCATAAGACACAAAAAATATAAAAAACCATATATAAACATCATAAAATAACTAGAGTACATAGATGGACGCAAGCGCCTCAAAAATGGGAACAGTAACGAGTCACCGGGCTTATGCCCTCAAAAAATATATACAAAGAGGTGCTTGTGGCACATAAAAAGTCTAAAGTTTGTTCAAGGCCTATGAGCCCTGTTATAATCATCTACAGCATGGGCTAAATGCCTAAACAATCGGACCCATGTTCGAGGTGCCCCCACAACATGAGGCTGCATGGATGGCGAAAGGTCCTCTATCTCTGCCATCGGGACTATGCGAGTGAGCGCAGTAAATTTCCGCTCAACTCGTCTAAGGACCCTCTCAGCCTCTCCGGCTGGGAGGTTCCCTGCTACTGCTGCTCCCCCAGCGGTGGCAGCCGCGGCTTCTGGCCGTGGACGACGCCTGTTCCGTGCATAGTCGGCAGGTCGCATGGGTCCCACATCTGCATGCAACAAACATATACCCGTCAAATACTCTGGCATACAAAAAAAATGATATTAATAACAAAAAGACATAAAAACTACATATGCAAACAAAAAAACTACAAAGGTGGAGACTTACCCATCTCCCCTCGCTCCTCACCAAGAGGCACGGGTATCTATGGATCTCTAGAGAAATCTATCCCTGCATATGGGTAAATCTCGATAACAGGGATCTGTCATGATAGCCAAGCAAAGAAGTCGTCGTCGAAGGACTCAACGGTCCTTCCACCACCCTGTCGTGGCAGTAACACTGCCCATCTACACACTGCAGGGAAAGAGGCCAGATGTCCTTGTACTACAACCCGAGGACTGAAACTCGGACCTCTCTCAAAAAAGAACGAACACAAGATGGTCCCGAACCCGAAGTTCCTCTGTGTCCGCTGTCGGCAATCTGTCAATTACCTCTTCATACACTCCAGCAGTGTGGTACTCCAATCAAAAATTTGTGCATTCATGCACTGGATGGCACAGTTCATTTGTGCACGCGAAGCCTAATGCACGACTATTGAGTCGGTAAGCCCAATCAGTAACAAGATAGTCTGTAGTGCTAATTTGGTAACCTTTCTAATGGGTTCTTGGGAACCCACACGTTCGGTCCCAGCCTCACAATGCTCAACTATCAACTCTGAGATCTTGCTCGGCCCCGCAGGAAAAGTCTGAAAATTGACTGGTTCCCCTCTCCTTGAGAGGCCAGTCAGAAAGTATATATCCTCGGTGGTGGGCACCAATGATTGCCCCTCTAGCATAAAGGCCTCTGCATCAGGATGTCAGTAATCAATCAAGGCATTCAGTAGCCTTGGTTGTGCGCGCATAAACGGACATAGGAATAATTTGAGTAAATCGCATTGCATTAATACAGCCACAACATTCGGATCTGTAGCAACCAATTCACCGATTGCCTCATGCTCTCTCTCCCTCCACTGGACATACATCCTGCCAACACAACAAGGTAAAGGAGGGTCAATACTTCTTTTTTTTACTTTTTTATCACAAAGGGGGGGGTACACGTAGTCTGTAGAGGTGACAGTCGCGTGTACACGCGGGCAGACTTCACTCTGCCCGCGTGTACCTAGGGCCAACCTTTTTAAGGTCGACGCCCACCCAAAAAATAAACTAAATGACTAAATTGAAGTATTGAATAGCTAGATGAGGGAGTTTTTACTTACTTGGTCCAAGAAGAAGTTTGTTTCGTCCACTATAGCTCCCAGAATCATTATCTTTGGCAAAGGGGGTCTTTTGGCTCCAGAGTCAATTTCCAAATCAATAATGGTGATAATGAGTTGTCGACTTCTATTTATAGACTTTTTGGCCTCTTTTTGTCACTTTTTTGGCCCCCCTTATCAGTTTCTTTATATCAAAAACCATTTAGAGTGATCTAGGAGTTATATGGGAGGGATTTGATCAGGTTTTGGGAAAAAAAAAATTGAGTTTCGAAAAAATATTGATGGTCCATAAAAAAAATAAAAAATAAAAAATAAAAATCAACTTGAGCATATAGGTTAGGATACCACCCCAACTTTTGCATCTCGTTGCCCTTTTCTTATGCTATAGGATCGATCCCATTAGGTTGTGACATGGAACCATCATATCTGCTCTAGAAGTGTCGCGACTTGGTGGTAGAGCTTACCGGAACATGGATGCCCTAGGTAGGACCTGGTTGCATTATTGTGTCCATGTCGTTCCTAAAAACACTGTAGGCTCAGGATTCCGTATAGTCTTTCCTGAATATGAGTTTGAGCCTCATTTGCATGAGTCTTTTTCACTCTTTGTCTCACCCCCAGGACTCCCAAAAAATAATGGGTCTCCTTTTAAGCCCTTTTCAGACCGTCTAAAAATGAAAATATTGTTGAGCGATCTTGTGACCTTTCACACTCATTAAACTGAAAATTGAAGTCACGTCTGTCCGGCGGTAGTTTACCCCTTTTTCGGTCCGGACGGTCAATTGTACGAACAAAGGTATACTCTATCGAATTCCCATTCTTTAGAAGAGTATTCTCAGGTATAATTTTATTCCTTTTTCGGGCCTAAGGGACTAAATTTACGAAAAAGACACCCACAGAGTCCATAGTTAAGCTCTTTTCAGACTCCCAAAAATTGAAAATATCACCGAGTGACCTTATTCTTTCACACTCGTTAAATTGGTCCAGAAGAATATTCCTAACGGAGTCCATAGTTAATCCTTTTTCAGACTCCTTAAAAGTGAAAAAATAGCCAAGTGATATTGTCATTGTCGCACTCGTTAAAATGGTTTTGAATTGACATCTAATCGGTGCTAGTTTATCCCTTTTTCGAACCGACTAGACTATTGTCGAAAAAGCTACCCCAGCGGAGTCTCCTTTTATGCTTTTTCAGACTCTCTAAACATGAAAAACCACCGAGCTTACCTTCTATGGGCTCATTAAACTTACATTGAAGGACGTTACCATTGTGTGTTCTATCAATCGCATTTGCATACCTTATCCACCAGCCTTGTGACAATTTGCTTCTACGTCTTAATACCTTTGGCCGCCGGAGGATTTTTCCCGAGTATCATTTTACCAGAACATCAGTCTTTTCGTTGTGCCTCGAGCTTATATGTTTGCAGTACTCATTGCTCCATTGTAACGTAATATTCATTTATTATGTTTCAAAAATTATCAAAAAAAAAAAAAAACAATCAAATATACCCCAAAAAGAGGATGGGAAAAGGATTTTCTTTATTGGCAGCATAATGAGTCGCCCTTGGATAAAGCACATCTGTCTGTTTGATCATCAAACTATGGGATGTAGTACGACCTTAGAAAGTTTTTTCTCACTATATAGAGTTGTGTCCTCCACCGTTTGGTTACTCTTCCAGACATATGGAGAGTTTGCGTTGCCTCCTGCTTCGTAGACTTATGATTAACATATATGTTGCCTGAGTCTTATCACTTGTCTTGCTATTATCCAAGGGAATTTTTTCACTAAGCCTGAGTCGGCCCCTCTGCAATATGTCTCTTGTCTACATACCCAACCATCCTAAACGTCCAATCAAGTCTTTGTTCGAAATCACCGAAGCCTTCAGTCCGATCATCAAGATTATCAAGTCCATAACCGACGAGATGTAGAAGACCTCTGGGTAGTGCAGTCGTACACTCATATTACACTCCTACCCAAGTTTTAGAAGATTTTTAAGTTGTTGCTCGAGCTCTGAAGTACAGTCATCAGGCCAAATCAACTTCTGGAAGATGGGTACTCTATATGTATATCTTTTTTATTTCGAGATGTAGCTCCGCTGTGTATTATTCACGGCTACTCTTTATAGTTATTTGACATGGATCTACAGTGTATTTGATTGGTAGCCATGGTTCTATTTTATCCCGAGCATGGGTATGCCCACCTTGGTGAGACATTTGTTATTTTGCAGACGGCACCTCCTGGTTCCTGACCCTTGGGCTCACTCGTTCTGCACATCAGTAAAGATTGGTAATGTATTTCGGCCATCAGATGCTCTTCTAACCTCACACATTAGGGGGCATCTGTTATAACCCGAAATTGCACCACACATGCTTACCTAGCATCAGGCCAACTTATATTCCTTCATTGCCCAAAACATCTGTTGAACAACTCTTTGGAAATCCTCTTGTGTCAAGGCCCACGCGCCCTAACCCATTACTGCACACGTGTGCACACTGGTTGGCTCACTACATCCCACGTGTACCTAACAAAGCACAAAAAAAGGAAAGTTTCCGACGGAACAAAAATCTATGGGTCAGTTAACTGAAACTCCCGGCCATGCATGGCCGAGGGTTCATCCAAAACCCTATCTCCTTCTAGCCTATAAAAGAAGGGGTAAGGGTACCATTTGGAGGAGGAAAAAATATAGCGAAGAAACTCTGCCCATTTATGTAATCCCTTGTCCCAACCCTTTAGTCTTTCCTCATGCCAAAGGAGATTTAACGCAAATCAGTTGGAGGACAGAAGAAGAGGAGCCCAGGATCAGGTTCAAGGAGCAGTGGTCGGTCTCAACTTTGATTGTAAGTTGATTCATTTTTCAAGTAATAAAAGAATACTTTTCCCGTCCCAATGCATGATTTATCTATGGTTTAGTTAATTTATGCTTAATTTCTAACCCTTGAGTAGAGAAGTAGCATGCATGCATAGCTATTGTTTGTCTTGATTGCAGGTCATCTGTGGAAGGAGCAACGCAAGCAAGTGGTCAAAGCGCAATGGAGGATCTACATCGAACGTTGGTAACAAGGTTAGTAGTCCTTTTCCATGCATGTACTGTGAAAGAGGGGTTTAAGTTTTGGGTTGTAGGTTAAAAGGTAATTTCTTTATGGTCAAAATCTGCATGCAAGTCTGACCCTAGTTTGCTAGTCCGTAAGGTATTTTTCCCAACAACACCCACTGAACAAAGGACAGAGCAAAGATGGATAGTATCAAGACAACCAGTACAAGCCGTAAGAAAAGAAGGACACTGGAAAGACAAAGAAAGATATCGGAAAGTGGTGCGACTTCCATAAGAGCCCTTGGCATAACACTATTTACTGTCGCTCAAAGCAGTCGTTGGTGGCTAAAGTGAAAGCCTCTGAATCATATGCAGATTCTGACTCCGAGACAGAACTAGAAAGGGGAAGACGGATCATTGATGCGGAACCCAGTGCCATCTTTGCTACCACCAAGATCCAGCCTGGTGAACCAGACGAGCCAGAAGGAGAGCGTCTCTTCCATTCACAAATGTGGGTAAAAGGCACCCCACTGCACTTCATCATTGACAGTGGTAGCTAGAAGAACCTCATCTCAGCAGAGGTCGTCAAGCGGCTGGCCCTGCCAACAACGCCACACCCACAACCATACACCATTGGATGGCTCCGCCAAGGAAGAGATCTCCACATCGGCCAACAGTGTCGACTGTCGTATGGCATCAAGCCCTTCAAAGACGAGGTATTGTGTGATGTTGTTCCTCTTGAAGTTTGTGATGTTCTTTTGGGCCAACCTTATTTATGGAAACGTCATGTTGTATATGAGTCTAGGCCTCGTAGTGTTATTATTACTTTGAACAAGGAATTGTACAGGATACCCGAGGCAGTCCCACCTAGTGCTATTTCCTTGATCTTTTCTAAGCAATGCAGGAAGGTCATCTCTCAGATGGGGAAGTTTGTCTTCTTCGTGATTCTCTCTCAGAATAAGTGAAAGATCATAGCCACATCTAGGGTCTCTGTGGACGACCTCTCCACACAATAGAAGCAAGTAGATAAGGTCGTGGAAGAATACTCGGATATCTTCTCCTCACCTACAGGGGTACCTCTGCACTGCCAGGTCAAGCACCCCATCGATATGACCCCCGGCACACCATTTCCCAATGGGCCAGTCTATCGTCGCTCTTTGTTAGAGAATGAGGAGATCAAGAAACAGATCCAAGAACTTCTCCACAAGGGGCACATACTCCCTTTCTCATCACCTTGCGGGAGCCCAATCGTGCCGGTACAGAAGAAAGATGGAACCTGGCGACTCTGTATTGATTACCGGGCTCTGAATAAAATCACTGTCAGAAACTAGTACCCGATTCCCCGAATTGATGACCTCCTTGATCAACTCACGGGGGGAAAATACTTTAGTAAGATTGATCTGAAGTCTGGCTACCACCAGGTCCCGATAGAACAGACAGATGTATGGAAGATCGTCTTCAAATCAAAGGAAGGACTTTTTGAATGGTTGGTCATGCCCTTTGGTTTGACAAATGCTCCAGCCACTTTCATGAGGATGATGGATGATATCCTGTGACCATTCACCAATACTTTTGTAGTGGTGTATCTGGATGACATTATAATTTACAACAAGACTTGGGATGAACACTTGCATCATATTCAGCAGGTTCTGCACACCCTGAGGCAGCACAAGCTACACGCCAACCTGGAAAACTGCTCCTTCGACATGGACAGGGTCCATTACCTGGGCTACATCATTGATCAGCATGGTGTACATGTGGATCCAGCCAAGATCCAAGTCATCCATGACTGGCCAGCCCCAACAACACTCACTGAGCTTTGGAGCTTCTTGGGACTTGCTAATTTCTACTGCGGGTTCGTGTTGGGCTTCTCACATATTGCATGGGCCCTCAACCAAATAAACAGGGGTGGTGGTAAGGCGAAATTTGCATGGGGTCAGTCCCAACAACAAGCGTTTGATGATTTGAAGCAGCGCTTGTGCTCAACCCCAGTAATTTCACTACCAGACCTGCAGCATCCCTTTGAGATCGAGACAGATGCTTCAGACTATGCCGTGGGAGCCGTTCTCACTCAGCACGGCCACCCCGTGGCCTATCATAGTGAGACACTGTCAGATACTATTCGTAAGTACCCTACTTACGACAAAGAAATGTACTCCATTGTGAAAGCATGTTGCCAATGGAGACATTACATTCTTGGGAAGGAGACAGACATCCACACTGATCATAAGCCACTGCAGTTCATGCAGACACAGGTAAAACTGCAAATTGACCGCCATCAAAAGTGGTCCACATAATTGCAGAAATTCCACCTCAACATCAAGTATAAAATAGGAAGCACCAATCGCGTCATTGATTGCCTTAGCAGATCGCCAGTCGCGGCACTCACCACGGTGCTAGACTCTTGCAGCCATGAGACATCTGGATGGCCCCAACTCTATGAGACAGACCCTAACTTCACCACCCCCTACCAAATGTTGGATGCAAATGCAGTTGTCGATAATTTCCATCTTCAGGATGGGTTGTTTTTTCGTCTGGGCCATATCTGTGTTCCATCAAGCGAGCGAGTGAAGCTGATCTGGGAAGCCCACTACAGTTGGGTAGCAGGACACTTCGGCGTCAAAAAGACAGTGGTGATGCTACATAAACATTTCTACTGGCGGAAACTTTGACAGGAGGTCGGAAAGTATATCAGGTCCTGCACTGCCTGCGCTATTGCCAAACCGACCACTAAGAAACAGAGCTTGTACACCCCTCTTCCTACTCCTGATAGGCCATGGGAATCCATCTCAATAGACTACATGTCGGGCCTCCCATCCACCAAGCGGGGAAATGACTGTGTTTTTTTGGTTGTTGATCGCTTTTCTAAGATGGCGATTCTGGTTGCCTGCAAGAAGAGCATCATAGCAGAGGCCACTACCAAGCTCTTCTTTGAATGAGTCTGGGTACATTTTGGAATCCCACAAACCATTGTCTCAGATCAGGATAGTTGATTTCTCAGCACATTTTGGTTGAGCCTCTAGTCACTGCTGGACACCAAGCTCACCAAATCCACGGCCTTCCACCCCCAGACAGATGGCCAAACTGAGGTTGTAAATTGAATGATTGTGCATATCCTTCGCATGTATAATTCAAAGAATACTCGTACATGGGATGAGAGACTTCCTTATGTCCAGCATAGCTACAACCGAGCCTTGTACAGCTACACCGGCCACAGCGCCTTTCAAGTGGGGTTGGGATTCCATCCATTGGGTCCCATAGATGTTGCACTTCCCCTTGCGGTCACCTTGACTGACTCATCTCCTGCTCCAACTAAAGCTGACAAAGCCACCCGGTTCATTGAGCGGATCCAACACATCCACCAACAGGTTCAGGATATCCTACAGAAGTCCAATGACAAGTACAAACAGTGCCATGATCAACATCGGGTGCCGCATAAGTTTCAGGTGGGCGACAAAGTTTGGTTGCACTTGCAGAAAGAATGCCTTACAGGACCCCATCAGAAGATTTTCCCACTCTGTTATGAACCGTACACTATCACCAAGGTCGTGGGGGATAATTCTTTTGATCTCAACATTCCTCCTTTCCTTGGCCTGCACCCAGTGTTCAACGTGGATCTCCTTCACCCTTATTTCCCACCATTATTGGACACCTCAGAAGTAGCAGAACAGCTGACACCAACAGAGATCAACCCCAACTGCATACAACAGGAATCCAATGATCAGATTGTGGACAGACAGATCAAGGGCACTCGACAACAAAGGATCCAGCTTTATTGAGTCGTCAAAGCAGGGCAGCTCCTGCACCAAGGCAAGTGGCTCACCCGAGGCCAAATTCAGCAGAAATTTCCTCATCTAATGGGGGACCTCAACGCAATGGAGACCATTGCTTCCTAAGGAGGGAGGATTGATCCAGATGGA
>ML808981.1:13620-24929 GCA_009831015.1 Picea engelmannii | reverse complement strand
CTGGCTCAAAACAGTTTTCTGACATTTTTGGCAATTTACTATTTTTAGCAGTTTTTACTTCCGGGGCCATTTTGAGGGCCTAAATGAAGGTTTTTCGGTATCGAGCTCCTCAACGATATCCAAATGAATGATTGATCCCCCAAAATGAATCTCCTCATTGATACCTTTCCAACGGGCTATCACACGCCTAAAACGGAGATCGTATGCAAAAGTTATGACCCTGGGAAGTTGTTGTACTAGCTTACCCAAACGGGGCCCACATGACTTTTGGCGTTTCATCTCCTAGGGTTAGGTTTTTGGATGTCTAGGTTTATTGTAAAAATGCCTTCAGAGCCTCATTGTAACTTTCTTCTTGCGAATGTGCTCTGTCGTCACATCTCTTTTCAGAGATAAGCTGCCACCATTCCAGTAAGCTTGTTTCCGCTGCATTTTATAGTTTCAGCTTATTTTGTTATTGAATAGAAAACTAGTTTTATTGTATATTGGTTATTTTGTGTTAAGAACCTGTTAATAATCTGTATTCATTTCGTTCTTCTCATAAAATCCAGATCAATAGATCCACACACTCCACCTTGGGTTGGTTTGGAGTGGGCCTGCAGGTACTTGTCCTATGGAGCGAGACATTTTCTCCCTCTTGATCATCATGATCAGGCATGGAGATGGTTGGGAAGGTACTACTTCCACAGAGATGTTCTTACAGATGCAGCTTATGGATGGTAGTTCCAAGTGCCACAGGTACTTCAGCTTGAGGATCAAGGAGTGGAGGATCCGGTATTTATACAGGGAGCAGTCGGGCATGGTCAACATAGTGCAGTGTCAGCATGTTGATCTTCAAGAGAGGCTAGCATGGGATCCAGGGATCGTCGAGTTGAGCATTTCACTGACTGACAGAGGTGAGTGGACCTTTGCAGGGGAAATTTTTTATGAATTTCCATTGAGCTTCAGTGTTGAGGAGAGCACATTGCTTGAGGGTGTCTCTTGGAAGTCTTGCGGTACCTTATTCTAGCATCAGCATGTGCAGTTGATGGAGGTCGTGTTGATATTGATAGTATCTTGGAGGATGGACTCGTTCCGGGATGAGGCCATGTGTCATGTGTAGGAGACTCACAGAGTTGGTATATTTCAAGATTATGCTTCCGAGGAGCTTGCAATTCATGACTTGATAGGGGACCCAGGGGACAGAGTGCGTGATAGTTCACCTTTGGATGGGGTTTATTCTGTGTCCCATAGGTGAACATGGGATCCTGGTATTATACTAGGAGAGATTTGGTCATTGCTTGAGGATAAGCAATTTTATAGCAGGGAGGACTGTAATGTCCCCACTTTGGGACATCAGGGTATTACAGGATGTTATGATGACCAGAGTAGCCAGATGGAGGTTATAGCGAGCACATGGATTATTGAGAGACATTTTGGGGTCTAGCTTGCATCGCTCATCCCATTTATCCTTGTGTAAGACCCCTCAAGCTGGTAGGATTATAGGCCATTATGATCCATTCTGCATCGGTTGGCTTTGGTTCCGTTGCATTCCGACGATTTCCATGATTTTGAGTATTTTGAGCTATAAGTTAATTAAATTCACTGAAGAGGTCATGTTGGGCACATTACTTGGAGGAACCTCTCAGTGTAATAGCTCATTGGAATTGGGAGGAGAAACACTACAAGATGGGATGGTGATAAGTGACTTTCAGTGGCCAGGGAAGCCACAAGGAGAGATAAGGCACTTTTCAGAGGTAAAAAGGTTAATTAATTAATTAAAGTGATTTAATTAATTAATTAATATTAATAAAATGAAAGTCACATTGGAGGGACAGGGTGAGTAGGAAGTATAAAGGAAAGGCAAGGGCCTCTACTCATTCATTCATGTATGTTTATCATTCTGATATCTGGCTTCTAGCTAAAGCACCCATCTCTTGGGGGTTTTGAGGGTTTTGACTTAACAAACCCTAGAGGACGATTTGGTGGTGAAAGATTCCACCTAGATTATCCCAAGCTTGGTCTCGGGGATGCAATACTCATCCACACCATTCTAGTTTGGATCTACATCAGTGCATGAGGGTTCTACACCAGCCACAGGCACGGGAAGAGAAGAAGGGTGCACCATTGGGGGTTTCCAGCAAGGAGGGCACACCATTCTTTGTGGGAAGTTCGATCCAAGGGATTGGAAGGGCTTCAGTAGATTCTAAGACTTGGGTTTTCATTGTAGGGGCTTGGTCATTATATCTAGCGCATTCTGGAGGAGTTTCATGTGTCATTTGATTTATTGGATGCATTGGACGAATTGGAGAGAAGGAGAGCATTTTTTAGATTCAGATCTATTCAGTTTGGAGGGGTTCTACTTCAGATATGACCTTGAGACTTCACCTAGTGACTTGCAGTGTCTCGATATACCTTTCTAGAAATTTTCAAGGCATTTGGAGGCCTCCTTCATCAAGGTCAAAATTGTAGGGTTTGATAGTTTCAAGAAGGCCCAGCTCAATTGGAGGATTTTTCATTTGGAGGAGTTTCCCTTGGTATTTCAGTTTGAGATTTCAGGAGGGGATTCCACTCATCCCAATCTACAGTTCAGCATCTTCAGCGTAGAATTTGGAGGTATTTGACAGTAGGGCCAAATTATTGAGGGTCTTCAAGGTTTCAGCAGGGCGTGGCATCTTTCAGCTTGGGGGTTGACACTTCATATGGCCCAGATCTTTCATATATTGGTATTCATGGTATATTCAGCCTTTGGAGGATTATTGTAGTCTTCTTTTGGAGCATTTTGTAGCAGCTTCTATCTTCTATATTGGAGCCATCTGATGAGCATTCCAGATCAGCATCTTCATTGTAGCAAGTTCTATTATTATGAATAAAATCAGATCTGAAGAGTTTTGGCTTGTCTATCATCTTGTTGATCTTGCATATGGTTGAGGTATGTTCCATTATGGTATCTTCTTGTTTGTTGTTGCAACACACATATAAATCATCAACATAAACTCTAAGGCCGAAATCAAGAGGTCAACCAGCAAGTAAACACATACAAATAAGTAAATCAGCAAAGTGTTTGATGAAATACCACAACCAGAAAAGTTTAAAAAGACACACAAACCATGATGTTCCTTGCATATTGGCTTGGGAACATTACAGCTGATAATGATGAAGTAAACAGAAAATTATAACAAAAATATTTATGAGACAATACTTCACAATAAGTGCCTTGAAACAGATTCAAAATGACTAAGAATAATCAACCATTAACATCATAATACTAGCATTTATTAGAAGCAATCAAGACAATGCAATAATCATCCCTTTGAATTGTTTTTAGAAGCTTTCAATGCTTCAATGTATGGTTGTAGCTTAATTTAGTAACATCATCAATAATGTTAGTAGGTTAGGTTATTTTAGTGTTAGAAATGGTTAGTAGCAAGATCAAAGTATAGGTTTTGATGGTTGTTTTGATCAATCACTCAACAAGAGGGCTTGGACTAGTGCTTTAGGGAAAATGGAGTCAATAATGTGGCAGAAAATGTTGAAGAGAAATAATGATAGTAGGCAAGTTAAAGACAAGAGAGAATGATAGATTGGAGTGTTGGTAACCCGAGGCTCCAATTATCAAACCCTAGGGGAAACTAGCTACTAAGGTGTAGGTAACCCTAGGCCTTAGTAGATTTTCCTCCCTCTTTAACTCAATGATGAAGAAAAAAATGGCTAAGATGAAGCAAATAAGACTAGGGTGTTGCAATCGAAAGGCCCTAGCAAATGCTTCAAGAAAATTGGCCTCTTGACAAGATCTAGTAGGTGAAAGATTTTAAAGTTAGGACAATAATATGTGCTAGTCTTCCTAGGGTTTAGACAAGCAATTTCATAATATTCATGTAAGTGCAAGATAAACAAGAGTATAACCATTCAATTAAGAAGAATTGCATAATTTTCGCTTACATACATCAAGAATCATCAAGAAAAAACCCTAGTTGAACACTTCCACCAAGAAACTTGCCAAAATACTCCAAGATTTAGCCTTCCTCAACAAGTGCACCTAAAATTTCAGCCAAGTAACCCTAGATAGGGCGCAAATTTCAGTTCTCACAAGTGTGAGTGAAAGATGATAAAAAATAAGAGTGATTTTCCCCTTATTTATACAGTTTTAATGACCAGAATTAGTTCAAAAAGGTCGACTTGGCCAGTTTACATGTAATATCCAGTTTTTACATTAAATGACATAAATAAACCCTAAATCAAGATGTAAATATGACTCCATGCCCTTTTAGGGTGACGTTAGGCCTTCGCAGGGCAACGTTGGCCTCCAGGAGCAAAACATTAGGCCTCTTGGGCCTATGGATCCTGGCATACGTGCCACTTGACACACAACTGCCTCCAAAGTGTCCAAAATGTTGGGTGACGTCATGGGTCACATGGGTGACTTCATGGGGCTTCCAAGGCATACATAATGGTGAAAATGGAAATACCCCCCTAGGTTCATGCCTATTAGGTTGTCCCTAGTGGAAAGTCCCTCTCTCTCTCCGGTGCAAAACCTTGATCTATCTCTGCCCCTAGATGGGGTCTCAACATCCATCTGGTGGGATTTTAGCCCTATGGAGGTCCAAACTAATCATCTCCCCATATGTACTTGTCCATCAGGTGTGGCCTTGCAACATCAACAAGTATTCCCTCCATGAGTTCATAAGTCACATGGATGATAGCAATGTCAATCACATCTAATCATCATGTTATTTAAACATGTGCATGAAACCCCTTTTCCCGGACAAGTGCTCAAAGGTGTTATGTTATCCTACAAACCAGGTTTGGAGGGAATGCTAGGATGTCTTATTGGGCTAGTGCTCATTGGATGTGGGATTTTTCCGAGTGAAGTCAAATCCAGGCCATGTAAGTGGATGAGGTGGTAAGGGATGTCTGGGAAATGGGTGCAGTGATAGCAGGTAAATGTATGGATTACCTGTGGGTGCCTCTGAAGAGGGTGAGATGCACCTTGTCATGGATGCAAATGTTTCCAATCCCATTCATGCCTTTTATTTTATTTTATTCTTATTTTATTTTTTCTTTCAAGATACTAGTTAGGGGACACTGCCCTAGCATGGTGACCAGTGGTGACAATGTTACCCACAATCATTTCACAAAAATGAGAAGGCTAGCTCGTGATGAGACCCCCTTTCTCTTGGATATTCCACCAAGAGCCATTACCCTAGCGTGGTAACCACCTGAACGGTAGTGTCATACCACTACATGCCCATGGATCTAATAGGCTAGCTCATGATGAGACCCCATCCTCCAACTAGGTATTGATTTATTATTTTTTACGAGTCCCTATGTTTCTTGCTGAGAAACCTTTTATTGATTTTTCGGGGATCCTTGGGTGAAGCATCTGAAGGTTTGATTCTTTTGGCTTTTATATTTTTCCATCTACTTTTACCCTCTAGGCCTTTAGCCCCTTCTTCCCACAAGGTAAGGTACAACCCTTTGATAGCTTGGAAAACCTAATGCATGGACGAGTGTATGGGATGGATGAGAGGGAAAAGATGAAAAGTGGTAAGTATGGTGGGAACGAACGATGACCTTTCATGAACCCCCCCAAGTAGCAACTCAAACCCTATGGGAACCAACTTACTAGGGCATCCTGTCATTCCCCCCAAGTGTGGTCAAGTGGAAAGGAATAAGGTCCAAGAACACGTTAGAAGTAAAAATAATTAAATGCACATATTCAAACGTTTTGAGAATCAGAGTGACACATACCATGATACCCAGACTCGTTACCTCATGGATCAAGACCCATTTTTGTTGGAGGACTAGGCCAATGGGATGGATTTTTTTGTTTCTAACAAGGTGGAGGCATTGAAGAAGAAAAGGATGGGCCCTCCAGGGCCAAGCTCAAGTCTATCTGGCTCTCAGTACTCCATGTCTAGGACCTGTGGACCTCAAGACATAATCTCCCTAGTTATCCCTAGTCTAGGGGATAACATCTGGCTCCAACTCGGGGACATGTGCTCACCGTAGAGACCATGAGAACCTCAACATCTATGGCATAACCTATGACCTGCTTGATCTCAACATAAAACTTATTAGTAATCATTTGGGGTAGTGATATCACCCTCGGCTCATATATATATAGTACAGAAAATGAAAGCAATCATATATACAAATGGAAATTCATCTACTCTAGCATGAAATGCAGATGGTATATACAATGAATGAAAATGTTTAACTACTTACCTTTACTTACCTATTGGTCGAATGCTAGGTGTAGTCAAATAACCAGTGAAACCATCCTAGCAATGTCTCACAATACCTGCCTCTGTGCTTCATCATAAAACAAAACAGTGATAAGTTGAGCACAAAAATAACATGATTTAGAGAATGTATTGTATCATCATAAATCCTAAGGTCTAGCTCATGGAGGTGGGTGGGAGGGAGAAAATGGCTCCAATTCATTCTCTCAGGAAAGTGCTCAATCCATTTCAAGAAGGGATCATGAAAATTCAAAGGTTCAAAAGACTGACTCAGAGGGTCTGAAAGTCGACTACCTTGGATGTCTTCACAATCTGAAGCCTGGGAAAGGACTGGAAAGGACCTAGAAGATGACTGACAAAATCTTAAGGGAAGGTTGAAAGACTTAGATGACAGAATTATTCTTGAGGTATTCAACCTACCCTTGAACTCTAGGGTTTGCCTCATAGGAAACTCAATACAAAAGACATACTTCCCAACTGCACCTTTAACGACGCAGCAAGATAAAGTAATCAAAGGTGGCTGGAGAACATTATCACAAGGATCCTTCTTTGGGAAAATGATGTCCTTGCTCCTGTCAATATTTGATCACAACGGTGGTTGATAATCTTCTTCATGGAATAAATCCAAGTGCTCAGAGGAATAATCATCAAAATCCTCAAGGTATGACCGAAATTCATTAGGAGAATATAGTACCATGTCATCCTTGGGTGTCTGAAACAGGTTTGTAATCACACCATCTCCTTGTTGCCAATTGTCAAGTTTATTAGTAACTTCATGTGATAAAGTTAAAGGAAACTTTTGGAAACGACCTTCAATGTCGTAAATGGGATCCCCATCATATCCAATCACATCCCATTTACACTTCTCGACATGTATGAATTCATAAATATTATCAACAAATTCATCATCTTCATCATAACATGAAGGGGTTAGAACATCCAACACTTCTTCACTTTCCACATCAAAAGATAGAGAATCATTAAAAATTTGGAAAGGGAAGTAACTCACCTTGCTTACTTCTTCCTGTGCAAAATCTTCAAGTATTTGGATATCTTCATCAAATAGAAGACTTGCCTCCACATCTTCAAATGTACAACAAGGAAGATCTATCTTGCCTGAGGATTCCATTTCTTCTTACTTCTCTGAATCAAAAAACAAGGCATTATCAAGATCCTGAAAAGGATAGTGACTAACCTCATTCTATTCCTCTTGTGTAGTGGAAAAAGGCTCACGGATGGCTTCATCAGAGGGGTGAGCATATATTGATACTTCATCATCATGTTCAGTTCTAGTTCCTCAACTACATCTTCATTATTATTGGCAGAAAAATGACTAGTCCTTTGATTTTCCTTGTGGGATTGAAAAACCTCATCAAGATCTTTCCACTCATCCTTTTGTTGGTAGATGATGTGTTCTCATTCTTCTTGGAAATAAGTAGTAAAGGTCTCAAGGGTAACTAATTTCTCCAAACTAAGAGTGTCTGGGGTACCTTTGGGGTCATCAACTTTGGTTCTTAGAGAGAAGATGTGTTTTCCCTTGGACAAAGATATATTCTCCTCGATTTGCATGGCCATGTAATAGGCATCATTGATTGTTTTTGGCCCCTTTTTATTTAGGAGGAACCCTAAATGCACTAAGAGTGCATTGGTATAGAGATACACAAGGTACTTGTCTCTAGGATAATGGCTTATAGGAATCTGATATAGCAATCTCTCAAACCTATTCTAGAAATCCTTGACAGTCTCATTCTCAATTTGTTTTACATATTTGAGTCTTTTCAGTAATGTTTGGATATAGTCCAATTTAATACCCCATATTTTGAGAAAGGTTTCTTCTAACTAGTCCATAGATGTAACGCTAGCAACATGGAGATCATCATACCATTTCCTAGAATTTACATGAAGAGTGGCAAAGAAAATTTTAATTTCCAAATATTCAGCATCATCACTGATAGGGTGGAGTTGAAAGAAAGCCCAAAAATCATCCATGTGATTGTCGTCTCTAACCCCATCACTACCAGTGAATCTAGGGAGCCATTTTTCATACTTCGAGGGCAATTGTTGAGGGTATCATGGGATTTCACTCATGTCTAAAGGTTTGAAGTTTCCTGGGTCCCATTGAGAAGTCATGGTTGGCTTCGTCATTAATAGAGTCGCCAGATAATTTTCTTGAAATTATCAAAGGAATGAGGGAATCACCCTTAGTGGAGTCGCCAGGTAAGCTTTGTAAAGTAAAGGATTTTGAGGAAAGGCTTACCAAGAAAGTGTCATTTGAGCAATATTGACTCATTGTTCCCTGGCAATGGTGCCAAAATGTTATCGAGCAATTTGTACTTTGATAAAAGGGGAGGTAAAAAGGAAAGAAAATTGGCGTAACTTGATGTTATCCTATCATTGTCACCTCAATAGGATTCCTATTTCTATTTAGGTTTGTAGGCCCATGGGAGACGTCCCCGGTGACCTGGGGGTTTGAGAAGGCAAGGTCAAAATGGATAATAAAAGGTCCCCTCTCACAAGTCACCACTAATCAGAAAGTCTCGGGGTTATAACCAATGAAGTGAGAATATATCAAGGCGTACCTACCCGAAACAAAGCAACAAGAAACTATATATATTGCAAATACAACTTGTTGGTTAGCACTTCATAAAACAATAGAATTTCCCAAATAAAGCAATTGGTTGATAATGATGAAGTAAATAGAAAATTATAACATCAATATTTATGAGGCAATACTTCATAAGAAGTGCCTTGAAACAACTTCAAAATAACAAAGAATAATCAACCATTAACATCATAATACTAGCATTTATTAGAAGCAATCAAGACAATGCAATAATCAGGCCTTTCAATTGATTTTAGAAGATTTTAATGCTGCAATGTATGGCTGTAGCTTACTTTAGTAACAACAGCAATAATGTTAGTAGGTTAGGCTATTCTAGTGTTAGAAATGGTTAGTAGGAAGCTCAAGGTATAGGTTTCGATGGTTATTTTTTATCAATCACTCAACAAGAAGGCTTGGACTACTGCTTTAGGGAAAATGGAGTCAATAATGTGCCAGAAAATGTTGAAGAGAAATAATGATAGTAGGAGAGTTAAAGACAAGAGAGATTGATAGATTGGAGTATTGGTAACCCAAGGCTCCAATTATCAAACCCTAGGGGAAACTAGCTACTAAGGTGTAAGTAACCCTAGGCCTTAGTAGATTTTCCTCCCTCTTTAACTCAATTATGAAGAAAAGAATGGCTAAGATGAAGCAAATAAGACTAGGATGTTGCAATGGCAAGGCCCTAGAAAATGCTTCAAGAAAATCGGCCTCTTGACAAGATCTAGTAGGTGAAATCTTTTAAAGCTAGGAAAATAACATGTGCTAGTCTTCTTAGGGTTTAAACAAGAAATTTCATAATCTTCATGTAAATGAAAGATAAACAAGAGTATAACCATTCAATTAAGAAGATTTGCAGAATTTTTACTTACATACATCAAGAAACACCCTAGTTGAACACTTCCACCAAGAAAATTGCCAAAATACTCCAAGATTTAGCCTTCCTCAACAAGTGTGCCTAAAATTTCAGCCAAGTAACCCTAGATAGGGAAAAAATTTCAGTTCTCACAAGTGAGAGTAAAAGATGATAAAAAAATAAGAGTGATTTCCCCCTTATTTATACAGTTTTAATGACCAGAATTAGGTCAAAAAGGTCGACATGGCCAGTTTACATGTAATATCTAGTTTTTACATTAAATGCCATAAATAAACCCTAAATCAATCTGTAAAGATGACGTCATTCCCTTTTAGGGTGACGTTAGGTCTTCTCGAGGCAATGTTGGCCTCTAGGAGAAAAACGTTAAGCCTCCTTGGGCCTCTGGATCCTGCCACACGTGCCACTTGGCACACAACTGCCTCCAAAGTGTCCAAAACATTGGGTGATGTCATGGGCCTTCCAAGGCCTACATCATGGTGAAAAGAGAAAGACCCCCCTGGTCTAAGCCTGCAAGGTTGTCCTTGGTGGAACGTCCCTCTCTCTCTCCGGTGCAAACCCTTGATCTGTCTCTACCCTTGGTTGGGGTCTTAGCATCCATCTGGTGGGATTTTAGCCCTATGGAGGTCTGAACTGATCATCTCCCCATATGTACCTGTCCATCGAGTGTGGCCCTACAACATAACCAAGTATGCCCTCCATGGGATCATAAGTCGCAGGGATCATAGCAATGTCAATCACATCTAATCATCAAGTTATTTAAACATGTGCATGAAACCCCTTTTCCTGAACAAGTGCTCAAAGACATTATGTTATCCTAGAAGCCAGGTTTAGAGGGGACGCTAGGATTTCCTATTGGGATAGTTCTCATTGGATGTGGGATGTTTCTGGTTGAAGTCAAATCCAGGCCATGTAAGTGGATGAGGTGGTAAGGGATGTCTGGGAAATGGGTGCAGTGATGACAAGGAAATGTATGGCTTAACTGTGGGTGCCTCTGAAGAGGGTGAGTTTCACCTTGTCATGGATGCAAATGTTTCCAAGCCCATTCATGGATTTTATTATTTTTTATTCTTATTTTCTTTTTTCTTTCAAGAGATTAGTTAGGGGACGCTTCATTGGCATGGTGACCAGTGGTGACAATTTTACCCACAAGCATTTCACGGAAATGAGAAAGTTGGCTCCTGATGAGAACCCCTTTCTCTTGGCTATGCTACCAAGATCCACTACCCTGCCGTGGTGACCAGTTGAATGGTAGTGTCATACTGCTACATGCCCATGGACCTAATAGGCTGGCTCGTGATGAGACCCCCTATCCTCCAACTAGGTCTTGATTTATTATTTTTTACCGGTCCCTCTATTTCTTGTTGAGAAGCCTTTTATTGCATTCTCGGGGATCCCTGGGTGAAGCATCTGAAGGTTTCATTCTTTTGGATTTTATCTTTTTCCAGCTACTTTTACCCTATGGGCCTTTAGCCCCTTCTACCCACAAGGTAAGGCACAACAATTTGATAGCTTGGAAAACCCAATTCCCAGACCAATGTATGGGATGGATGAGCAAGAAAAGATGAAAAGTGGTAAGTATGGTGGGAACAAATGATGAACTTTCATGAAC
>ML808980.1:259643-271505 GCA_009831015.1 Picea engelmannii | reverse complement strand
CTGCAATGCCAACCAAACTACCTTCAGACATACCAAAGTTTGAAGGAAAGGCAGGCGATGACCCTGCCAACCATGTCATGACCTTTCACCTATGGTGCTCTTCCAATAGTATTATGGATGATTCCATCAGACTGCGATTATTTCAATGCACACTCATTGGCCAATCGACTAAATGGTATGTCGAAGAAAAATCAGGGTCCCACGCAACTTTTGAGTCATTGGCCAAAGCATTTTTGACCTTCTTCCAATTACCCATCCGCCACGACAATGGTCTCGAACTACTTTCTAATTTCAAACAAACCTCAGCCACACACATCGCTGACCACATTCACGAGTGGCGTAGGCGACGTAGTTTGTGCAAAGCAGAAACCACCAAGCAACAATGCCTCAACTGGTTTCTTAGATCACTTGTCTCTCTCCTCGGTAAGGATGTTGCTTCCACCTTCCCTCAATCTGAAGAGGAAGCCATCAGTAAGGCCCAACGGTATGACCTCATCTATGCACAGTCAGGGTACTTATACACTGTACTTCCTGATCTTCCAAAACCTGTGCCATTTGGCCAAGACAAACCTGGGATGTCTCACTCAACAGACACACTGATTGGTGCCACCACTCACCACGGCCCACAACCCCAACCACCACCGATGTATGGAACACCTCAATACCCACCGGCATACGGGGGCACTTCTTATTACCCCCCACCCCCTTATCAACAGCCATACCCTGTTGCTATACCTCCACCCATCAGTGGACTGCCGCCAGCACCCCCCATACATCCACCTATTCAAACAAACTTTGGTACCCCCTCTACCTCATCTTATAGTACTAGCGAAAGCATTGCGCCTTCCTATGTACTTTATGGATCGGTGCCACCACAGAATCCATACTTTCCATTTCCTGGTCCTCCACAACCCATGGCTCCCCCACATCCTCATGCAGGGGTGAATTTTGTTCAACCTTCTGCTGTTCAACAATACCAAAGTTTTGAACAGTTGAATACAACCAATCCAACCCATCCATCGAACAATGCCAAGAAGAAAGGACAGAACATGAATAACAACAACCCAGGTCAAGGGGGGCATCAACCCCCACAACACCAACCCACTGGGGGCAACCAGAACTAAGGGAACCAAAACCCCCAAGGGGGCAATAACAATAAACACCAAGGGAGAAATAACAATAATGTTAAAACCATCTTCCCTTGTGCCCTTTGTGGTGAGTTCGGCCATTACACTCATCATTGCCCCCAGATCGCTGATTTCAAACGGTTGAAAGACTCTGGTAGTCTTCCCCATTCTCCCACACCGCCTGCCCCTCAGCAGGCACCACAATAATACGTGCAATAACCCCCTCCCGCCGTGCTGCAAAATCCTATTCCACATCAAGGTGTGATAAACACCCAACAGGACACACAACATCCCCCACCTTAGGTGGGACAATACCTCAACCCCAACAATCCAGCAGATCGCACAATTCTCCTCACAAGTGAGGAAGAAATCCTTCTGCAAACACGTAACCGTCAGTATCACGCACCCGTTGAGTCTCCCCCCCTCCCTCCAGAGACAAACCCTACACCGACGGGACCCCCGTTGGTGATTCCTCGCCCTTCTGCCGAACCACCTCTTCACATCCCTCGCATCCCATTGCGCATGAATCTCCACAACCCACAGGCTAGGGAAGCTCATAACTATAGTTTGGTAGACGAATTAGCACAATCCCCAGCTGCCATGTCAGTCTTGGAAGTCCTCCAGACTTGTCCTACTCAGCGGAAATCATTACTTTCCGCCTTGGGGGCAGTCGACCCCGCAGATACCCGACTCATTACCTTTGATCTTGACAGCGGAGGACCTTGTCTTCCCGCCTTGATCGTTTTTCAAATACCAGTAAAAATACGGAACATCACAGTTCATCGGTGTATCATCGATGAAGGTGCATCCACATGCATTATGTCCAAAACAGTATGGTAGAAACTTGGTTTCCCGGAACTCATACCCTCTGCCATCACATTACGAGCTTATGACGGACGACCATCCTCTCCTGAAGGGCTCTTCCAAAATGTCCCCGTCGAACTCGGGGGCAAGACTATTCTCATCGATATTGAAGTTATCGACGCCTCTCTCGATTATAATATCTTGTTCGGTCGTAGCTACATGTACGCTATGAAGGCAGTGGCATCTTCCATCTTTTGGACAATGATGTTCCCTCACAATGGGAAGATCGTTACTATTGACCAAGTCTCACATTATGACCCTAACCCATCTGCCAACATCGATAACATTCTTCCTCTCATCCACACAAGCCATGACGCATATCCACTCGTCGAGATGGGTCCTGGGATTTTTAAAGATCCATCCTTGTTAGGGACGTACCATGGAGCACCACCACTCCTTCGTTCTTCCAATCAAGTGTGCGTCATATCATCTAACGGAACTCACACAGAGGATACTCTTCCTCCTACAGAGGCGTCTATCATAACTGACGCCCCCCTCGTCGCATAACCCCCTCCTCAAGAACCTCCTGCACACTCATCGACCCCACCGGTCCACGATTCCCCCTCTCCCACCGGACATATCCCAGTTTGGGAGACAGTTCCCCAAGCCATCACTCAAATTCCCTTCTTTTACCCTCCACCAGGTATCGAAGCTTTTCAGGTAGCCGCAACGCTCACACTACCTAATATGGTGTTAGCAATCCTAGTTTGGTATTTACATCCACCAGAGATGGTCCCTTGACCATCCCTTCCCCCCCAGAAAGAAGGAATCCCCATGACGATTCCCATTCTTATTCCAACCACACCCCCACTCACTAACCCCCCTGCCACAACTGGGGGCATGAGAAAGAAGAAGGAGCCCACAGCCCCACTTCCTCCCCGCATCCCACCACCTTGTGCGCTATGTGAGAAAGAGGGACACCAAACCAACAACTGTCCGTCGCTACCAGAATTACGGAATTTGATCCCACTCAATCACACTCCCCCAACACCCGTCACTACTGCTAGTCTCGCCACTACCACCCCCCCTTCCAATAGTAAAGGGTTGAGGACCAAATACGCTTGCGCTATCTGTTCAGAGTATGGCCATTATACCCACCATTGCCCGGCTCTGCCACGCTTTAGGCAGACATTAGCCGCAGTACGCAAGAACTTCCAGAGCAATCCTAGTCCTGCTACGTCCTCCTCAACAAATATCACTGACATCCGCTATGTCACCACTTCAGTCAATGAACGTATGAGACGCCCTTGCTCTCTCTGCGATTCATTAGCTCATTTCACATACTAGTGTCCTATGATCCTTGAATATAGGCAACGCCAATTGACTCTGCTTCATCGACCTGCAGAGGCGATAATTGACATTACCTCGTCACTAGAGGATCTTCATGTCGTTTCTCCCAAACCCGAGGCCCTCCCAACGCCTCCATGGTTCTTAGATGACTTATCTGAGGATTCAGCCCCCAACCCCCCAACTCTCCTGCTCATTCCCTTACGGACACTCTCCACCCAACCACCACGGGTACCCCTAAGTACTTCAATATATGGTTTATGTCGAGTGAACCCTCACCATCCCCTAACAATGTTCCCCCTGCTTCTTCACCAGGGGGCAACCACACGACCACCATCACCTAGATCACTCCTCACGACCCCTTGTATTCCCGTCACTTTCAATGCGACGAAGAAATACTCGAAGAGTTAACCCACCCAGACTCTCCCTGGGATGCGCTCCACCATTGCGCACTCTTCTCTCCACAGGAAGCCTCCATGCCTCCTAACCAAAACCCCATTTACGCGGTCGAAACCAAGGATTTTATCCCATCCGGGCCTATCGACTGGTTCAAAAACCCCATTCCTGCCTTAGATGCTTTTGAAGAAGGCAACATGGCCAACATTTCCCCCACCATTAAAATCGACATTTCCATTAAAAATGACATCATCGAAGAAATCATCATCGGAGCTGCTTGCACTCCTCAGGAAATCGCCGCATATAAAGCCCTCTTCCAGGAATATAGGGATATTTTCGCCTGGTCATACACGGAAATCCCTGGCCTCGATCCCTCTATTGTCGAACATCGCATCGACACCTGGCCCGACATTACACCGGTTCGCCAAAAACAACGACCGCTACACCCATCCAAAGCCGTGGCTATCAATGTCGAAATTGACAAATTACGCGCTGCTGGGTTCATTTACCCCATCGCTTATACCTCATGGGTTTCCAACCCTGTACCCGTTAACAAAAAACAGGGCACTATCCGCGTTTGCACAGACTTTCGCGATCTCAATCACGCATGTCCCAAAGACAACTTTCCAACGCCTTTCATCGATCAAATTATTGACGACTGCGTCGGCCACGAAGCTCTCTCCTTTATGGATCTATTCTCTGGCTATAATCAAATTCAAATCCACCCAGCCGATCAGTATAAAACCGCATTCACTACCCCGTGGGGTACTTTTGCATATCGTGTCATGCCTTTCGGCTTAAAGAATGCCGACGCAACTTTCCAGCTGGCTATGACATACATCTTTCACGATCTGGCAAATATCATCCTCGCCTACTTGGATGATCTCACAACTCGATCCAAGAAACGCACCCAGCACCTCGATGATTTACGAATCATCTTTCAACGGTGTCGTTAGTACAACATTCGCTTGAATCCTCTCAAGTGTGTATTCTGTGTCACCGCAGGGCGCCTTCTCGATTTTATTGTTTCCCAAAGCGGTATTACCGTCGACCCCCTCAAAGTCCAAGCTATCACCAAAATTCCACCTCCCCGGAATTTATGACAAATTCAGAGTCTACAGGGCAAAGCTAACTTTCTTAGACGCTTTGTCCCAGATTACGCCATACGCGCACACGGTTTCCTTCGCTTACTACGTCACGACATCCCATTTCACTGGGACGACCATGCCCAACAGTCATTTGACGATCTTAAAACAACGCTTTCAAATGCACCTTTAATTAGTGCACCTGACTACAATCGCGATTATATCCTCTACGTATCAGCATCAGCTGTATCAGTAGCCGGCGTTCTCGTCCAGCTCGGTGATGACAATCATGAACATGTCATTTATTACGTTAGTAAAAACCTCTCAGGGCCACCCTTGAAGTATAAACACGAAGAGAAACTTGCTCTTGCAGTCGTCCTTGCAGTCCAGAAACTGCACCACTACATTCTGCTTCGCACAACAAAGGTCGTCGCAGATTCCAACCCTATGCAGTACTTGCTCAGCCGTCGGCAAGTTAACGACAAATTTGCTCGATGGATCGTTATTCTTCAGGAGTACGACCTCGAGTTCTCAACACCTAAGAGTAAGAAGGCCCTCATTCTCGCCGAACTCGTCATGACCCTCCCCTCTGACACCACCAGTGCCCTTGTCAACACCGACTTTCCCGACGAACATCTCTTTTACATCACTTCAGATGATCCTTGGTACGACGACCTCCTCGTCTATCTCCGCACTCAGAAGTTCGGTAACCACCTTTCACGCGATGATCGTCGTCGTATTCGCCATCAGGCCCCCCGCTACCTCCTCATCGGAGACATCTTATATCTGCGAGGCGTCGACACCATTCTTCGTCGATGCCTGACTATTGATGAGGCCGATAGAGTCTTAAACGACTGCCACAACGGCGCATGTGGGGGCCATCTTTCGGGCATATCCACTGCTCAAAATATTATCCGAGCCAGTTACTTTTGGCCTACCTTGTTTCATGATTGCATTCATGCCGTGAAACGATGTGAGCAATGTCAGCTCTACGCCAACAAAGCCCGAGCTCCCCTCGCTCTTCTTCACCCTGTCATTACTGCCGACCCTTTTTGTAAATGGGGCATCGACTTCATGACTTGTAATCCCCCCTCCAGTAATGGTCACAAATACATCGTTGTCACTGTCGATTACTTTACCAAATGGGCAGAAGCTATGCCCACTTTCAACAACACCGCTGACACTGCAACGCGTTTTTTCTTTAACCACGTCATATCCCGCTTTGGAGTACCCCTCCAACTCGTTTCCGATCATGGAAAACACTTTGAGAATGAGATCTTCGTCGAACTCTCATCTCGGTTAGGATTCTCTCACGAGTTTGCCTCACCATATTACCCTCAGTCTAACGGACAGGTCGAAGCAGTGAACAAAGTACTCAAGACCATGTTACAGTGCACGGTTAATAAACATAAAACCAATTGGCATCATATGTTATTTTCTGCGCTATGGGCTTACCGAACGGCCGTGAAAACCACTACTGGTTTCACACCATTTCATTTAGTCCATGGGGTTGAGGCTACTCTTCCCATCGAGTGCGAAATTCCCACCTTACGCACCATAATTGAGCTATTACCTGACACTGCTCCAATGGAGCAACGCTTGCTGAACTTGGAGTCTCTGGATGAAGATCGTCGATCTTCCTTACAGAACAACGAGGCAGCTAAAAAATGATCCAAGGCTACCTTTGATCGCCATGTCAACCTTCGCTCATTTCGCGAAGGCGACCTCGTCCTGGCTTACAATATCGCTCATGATACCTTTGGCCATGGCAAATTCGAGTCACTCTGGCATGGCCCCTACATCATTCAACATTGCCTCACCAAAGGCACATATATTCTGGCCTCTCCCGAAGGCCTCTCTCTCAAAGAACCCGTCAACGGGTTGTACTTAAAGAAATTTTATGCTTAAACGTAGTCATTCTACTTTAGGTTTTTTTCTTCTCTAGCGTTTTTAATCTTTTTCTCCTTCCCTCACGTCTAAACTATCCTTTGTGCTATTGACAGATGCTTCTTCCACCAGCCTACCACATCGGTTACGCCGACAACGCCAGCCGTTGGACGCAAAATCTCGCTTCGACTGCTTGGGCTCTCTACACCCCCTCACATGAAATGCTCCATTCGAGCGGCATATGTTTGGGGTCAGCAACCAACAACCAAGCCGAATACACCACCGTCATTGGCCTCCTGGCCGATGCCCAACATCATCGTATTCGTCACCTTAGTGTCTTCCTCGACTCTCAACTAGTCGTACTCCAGCTCAACAATGTGTACCGCATCCTTGATCCTTGCCTCTTTCGCAAATACCTGCAGGTTAGGGTTTTATCTCGACATTTTGATTCCATTACATTTACACATATTCCAAGACAATTGAATCAAATTATAGATAACCTAGCTAATATTGTGTTAGACTGGCATATATCACATCAAGCTACACATACATAACCATATAACACAAACCTATCACAGCATATATATAGAATAGTCATCATCACAACATTAACCAAAAACATGTAAACACCACATAGATCTAAAAAATGTATACTCATGTATATATAAAGGTCCACAGTGCCATCCGAATGTTTACATACAAAAAATATATATACAAGTATCTGCAGGCCAATACAACACCTCGGTACAAAATGGGCTCACCGGCCTATATACAAAAAATCTATATATACATCAAATGCATCCGAGCACCACTCACGGTGCCTCTAGAGCACCACCGCCTGCTCCTCCCTCAGGTGGTGGCGGCCCACCACCACCTGCCGCAGGCGGTGGTGGTTCACCCCCGACCGACCCCTCCTGCCCTGGCGACAGTCGTCCAGTCGTCATCGTCGCAACCACTGCTGCCCGTTGTACTATGGCCCGCCATGGTGGCGGATCCCCCACACACTGCTCTAGGAAAGCCTCATCCTGGATGCACGACCATATGCCCTCCGACACATCTTGTAATACCGTCTCCAGACGACGACGTATGTCCTCAAAATCAGCTCCGGTCGCCTTCAGAGGAGCGTGTGATGGCCCAGCACCAGGGTCATCGAACCGACGCCTCCTCGCTACCCTCTCTGGCTCAGCTGGTCGCACCGTGGCGTCCTCACGCTGACGTCTCTCTCCCCGCGACGGTCTCTCCGACACTCTCTGCAGCTCCACCTCACGCCCGCGAGGTGCCACATCTGCACATGCAAACCAACACCAGATAGTATCAACATCTATATCATATACATAAGGCATGCTATCTCAAAAACTACAAAACATACATATCAACATCATTAAATCAACATACCTCGGTGGTCAAAAACCTCCCCTGGAGGTAGCACCATGTCCGGATCATCCCGGAAGTCAACCCCGGCATAGGGGTACCGTAGTATCACCTACGGCATCTGCCGCCAGACCTGTGCCGCCTCTGCAGTGAAGAAGTGGCCACCCTCGCCACCACCATGGCATAGCAACACGGTCGACCACAACCTCAGTCGCGGCTCTTGCACCCTAGGCGCACCCAATAAAATCCTAGGGCGCAACATCGACACCCTCTCCAGAAACCACGCCACCAGGATCGACCCGAAGACAAACTCACCCGTGTCCGTGGACCGGCAGTGGTCCAGCTGCCCTATCATCTGGGCATGCAGAGTCAGTCCCTAGGCGAACTGCTCACCAGCCAGTACTCTCTCCATGACCATCAGCTGGCCCCCACTGATCCGCTGGGTCGCCAATGACCCATATACTCTCACAATCATCGCTGCTATACAACGATGCGCCAGGGCATCTATCGACCCAATGCTCACAACCGTCCCAGACATAAAGTTCGGACCTGAAAAATATCTCCAACCAACGATCGCTAGGGCCAGATCCCTCGGTAGCACCGGCTCCGCCGGTAGAGGCACATCCCGAAACGGGAGCCCAGTCAAGAAGTACACATCCTCCACCGCAGTGAAGGGGATCTGCTCTCCTCGCACAAGGAAGCAGTCGAGATCAGGACTCCACATCTGAATCAGGAACTGCAGGAGATACTCCTGCACCTGTATCAACGGGCACTCAAAGAACTTTAGCAGCCCACAGGCTGCCAAAGTCGCACGCACCCCTGGCTCCTCAATGGCCACGACGTCTCGCAGCTGAGACCAATATCGCTCTCACCAACCCACTGACATCGTGCAAACTGTCCACCTGCAGCCACAACAAAGAGTCTTATATCAGCCCACAAGACCCTCTATAACATCACAAAGATCAATTTTACACCCGTCAACCTTGCCTCTAAGGCGCGATTGTTTCAACTCACAGGCATGCACACATGCGCGCCTGTTCAATACACAGGCGCTCACACATGCGCACCTGTTAGCTACACAGGCGCGCACGTGTGCGCACCTGTCCGCTGCACAGGCGCGCTCTAAGGCGCACCTGTTGTTTGCACAAGTGTGCACTACTGCGCGCCTGTCCACGCTACAACCATGCACAAATACGCAGCTGTACAGCCGACAGGTGCGCACATAGTGCGCGCCTTTAATTCTCAGACCAGCGCCCCCATGCGCGTCTATCCGGTGGGCAGGCGCGCACGTGTGCGTGCCTACTTCCGGATTGCCCGCGCACGTGGGGCCCACACCCACCAAATCCCTCTGTACGGCCCTCCGTACAGCCCCTGCCCAAAAAATGGAATCCTATTTCTATGCAGGATGATCAGACCACTAACCTGACACTCGCTAATCGCCAATCGGATGCCTCGTCCTCCCCGAATCTTCAAATCTCCTCTGAAAACTGCTCGTCCAGTCACTATTGCAGCAGGTACAAATGAGGTGGCAATGTGGGCCCTACAGCTATATATAGTCCTTTTGCCAAAATTCCACTCACCATTCCGGGAGCCCACGGTGTCCATTTTTCAATCCATCTTCAGCCACGGGATAAACATCCCGCCATCTACATCACAGCAGTCCCTGGGCCTCTTTTCATCCTGAGCCCTCGGGGCGTCTTTTTTTCATACCCAAGTTAGGTAGGCATGCGCATTTTCACACTTATCAAATACATGCTCATATCTTCGATTCTCTTCAGATATTGTTCACTTTGGGTATTTGGTTTCATGTGTGCAGGTACTTGATCATCATACATTGACACAACCCCTTCAGTTATATACTCAACACTGGCATGTAGTCTTTCCCTCTGTATCGTGCTTACATTTCCAGTCACACCCTCTGATATTTGCCTCTAGGATCCCCATTCCCGGCTCTGCAGTACCCACACATCCATTTGCATCTTCGATACTGTCACTCGGTAGCATTCTTACCCACATGAGTTGTCCCATTCATAGCACCTTTTTGGCACTTATGACACTCATGCTGTTTTTCAAAACCCTTTAGGGATGGGAGTCTCGATAGTCTTTCATCATGTTGCAAATCAACCACATACTCTTTCTCCTTGTTTTGCTAGCTTTCCCACACGAACTCCCAAATTATCTCTTCACGGTTCTATTTTTTGACTGCACCTCCGTAGTATCATGAACCCTACATTTCATCCACAATCAGTTTGCCCATCTGCAAATCTCCCTTCATTTCACCTACCTCATACAGAAACTCACCAATGGGGCCCCCACCCTTCATCAGTTGTCCGAGCAAATTATGCCCTACATGGGCCACCCATATCTCACTGGGGCACCCGTTTCTGTATTTGTACATTTCTCCCCAATTATTCGTTATTTATTGTACAAACGCCTTTATTTTCAGTCGTTACATTACCCTTTTTGTCGTCACCTTTGGCGACCTGCTTCCCTCTTTTGGCCAGCCGCAACCCATGTCACCCTTGGTTGGAACACTACTTATCATCTTCCTTTGCCCGGCATCGTCCATATCTTCAGAGTACCCCACAGGTCACTTACCTCTGCCCTCTGAATTTGTTCACCTTGTCCCGCCTCTGGCACAACTTATCCCCGGTCTTGTCGTCCCCCTGACACTCGACCTCGTTGAACGGTTGCGACCACTTTTTCTCTCACACATACTCCAGCCAAGGGCAGTCTTGAGTCTTCCCACATCTTGACTTCGTCCATGTACCTCTGCCACTTCCTCACCTCAGTATATTTCACGAAGCCACTTGCTTCTGGGAGTCACGTTCTCCTTTTTTGTCGACATCAACACAATTTTCCAGAAGGGCGACAGTATCTTGATTCTCATTCTCCACTCAATGAGAGATCTCGAACGACACAGGGTGAAACACCATTGCTCCCTGCTGTCGTTGACCCCCATGACATTCGACGCCAACACTTTCTCATGTGATGGTGGGTCTTACTTTGCGACTATTGCAGTTAATTCTCTCATTTGCCGAAGACCTCTAAACTTGGCTGGGCTATCAATGCCCACATAATCGTTGCTACTTATTACCGCGATCACTGCCTACTATTCAGAGTATGTTCATTTACAGAATTGTCTTCTACCTTCATCATAACCGCCCCCGAGGGTGCTACAGTTGTCTACACCAACATTTCAACCATCTTTTTTCAGAGTTACATGACACGAGCATGGGGCATGCCCGCCTCGTTTGTACACAGTTTTATATTTTACACACCTCATAGAGGGTCGGGTCCTACCGGTTCCTTTTTCCCTCCAACGGATCACTCTGGACGATCCCACTATTGCTTTCTCTTACAACAACATTCTCAGTAGAAGAAACATTGATGGATTTTGGCTATACGTGTGCTCCTAACCTCATCCATCAGGGGGCATCTATTATCACTGAAATTTCGTCCGCACATGGTTACAAGAACTCAACATCGTCAAACAGTGATGAGGTCATTCATGGACCTGAATTAATACCACAACATTAAAAAAAGGTCAAAAACTATAGAAAGTAGTGAAAAATTGAAGAGCACTATGCAGACATTAGGCGCGTGCGCGTAACAAGAACGCAAAAATCGCGCACAGGCGCACGATGCGCGACTGTTATCGCAAAAAGCCGCGCACCTGCTAAACGACGCATTTATGAGAGTGGTCGGCCTCCCACCCACTTATGGTTCAGCTCCCAAGCCGATTTGACCCTCAAATCTGGACTGGATCCGACTGGTGGGCTGGTCAAAGACCTAAGAATGCCCTAAATGGCCTATTTTCACACTACAAAGCAGTTAAACAATAA
>ML808980.1:245467-257178 GCA_009831015.1 Picea engelmannii | reverse complement strand
GAACCACCATCTATTGGTTCCATATACTCATTTGTCAAATTGTATTATGTGAGCCAAACTTCATGTTCTTATGGTGTTGACATGGGGGCTTATCTCCCCTACCTATACCTAATCATTTCCCCATCATCATCTAATGGGGGCGTCTCATTCTTGAGGCATGATGGCTCCTCTGGTCAATTTCCTCATGCTCTGACCAACCATGACTACCCTCCTCATAATAGGGTATTCATAATTTTGATCCCTCCAAAAGGGTATTTTCAGATTTTGTAGCGTTTATACTTCATCTGAATGCTTTTGTTCCCTTGAAGCATTAAGGTATGTAATTATTTAATTGAAATTTTTATGCACTATTTTTCTTTTCATAAGCACCTTTACACTTTGGCATTAGTTGATTTGTGTGCATGAATTAACCATGGAATCCCTTGTCTATCTATGGTATGTGGTCCTCTTTAAGTAATCTTTTTCACCTGGCATATAGCTTACAATAAATCTCTTTAGTGTGTTGCATTGTCCATACATTCCACTTGGAATTTTCTCTAGGACCACCATCCTTTGGGTAGATGGCTTAGCCCATCCATTTCTTGTGTTTTCCATTTATCCAATGATAGATATTTCCTACACGTGTGCCCTAGTTTAACAACCCTTGATTCATTTTGGCACCTATGTTGCTACATCCTTCTTAGGATTGAGAGTACAGATAGTCTACTTCCTAGAGTTAAAGCCTCATATATCTCTACGCATTATGTTGAGAACCTTACCCTCCAGACTCCCACACTATTGATTGGTATCTCATTTGTTGGATCATCATATATCATAATCCCTCTACTTCATCCATACTATGAAAATTATTCATTTTTATACCACCATTCACCCACCCTTGAGGATATTATCACTCATTCCCCTACCCCTTATTACCTCCATTTGCATTTTTTCGCCTTCGACGTTGTAATCATCTAGTTTCTTACTGGGGCATTTATCTCCTTGAATTCCCCCTTATTTGTCCACCCAATTTCCTCCTCATGATTCCTTTTGGATATTTTGTCTCTCGACACATTGGTTAGATTCTTTGGTGGGACCCTTGTCCCTTCATGGTAATTTTTTCATAACCTCCTAGCACCCCTTTGGAAATACTAGGAGGGTCTTATGCTTCTTTAGCACATGTTTCATTTGTGGTAGCATCCCTTTGTTTCCCTTGTTTAGAGCATCTACAATGAGTCACCCTTATGTTTCATGGAGTCTATTTAGTTCCTCTTGATTCTTACTACAGTTTACCATTGTCTCCATAAGTTTCACACATCCACTATTGTTGAGTTTTGGCCTCTAGTTGTCCCCTTGTTTTACTGATTTGTTTTTGAATAAATTTTTGCCCAGTAATTGACCATTCCTATGAAATGATTTCAGTCGTTTCTAGATCAACCTTGCATTTTTTCTTTGAACAAGGGAATTCACGAGTCAATCTCTCTTTACCTTCCCGTATTCCCTTGGTGTCAATCTTTGTCAGCTATCATGTACTTTCTACCTCGTGATGGTTTTCAAGGATTTCGTTGTCCCTTAACTCCATTGGGATTTCCCTATCGACTTCGACAGTTAAATTCTAGGGGGTTGGTTTAGAGTAAAATGTACCTTGGACCTATTTTCCTCATTGGTGGGTGAGATCAGACCAAGTAGGGGGAATCCTTATTGCTCCTCTGGTTTATTTCTTATTTTTCTAATGTTTGTCTCAGAATATTAAAATATTCCAGATTGTTTGGTATGTAATATGGTCCTTCGATGGTAATAATACCTATCGGTCCATCCAATGTTTGTACATTGACAACATATCAACAACCCATTACCTCAACACCTTCCTCATATGAGGCTTCATCCCCACAACTAACTGTTGAGCCCATCACCCCTTTCTCTTCAACACCATCATGAATCTTACTTATTAATCTCCCTTAGTTCAAGTACCATTCTTGTTTCCTCCACTTGGAATAGTAGGTACCCATGTGATGGCTATATCAAACTTGCCTAATATTACCTTGGGGATCCTAGTATGGTACCTGGATCCTCCAACCCCTCCCACACCATCAATGCCATCTCTTCATTTGGTCTTAACCCCTGTACAACCTACATGTATTACACCTGTGTCTTCTACATAATTTACACATTCCTAACTAGTCCCCACCAAGTTTAGAAAAGGAGTTGTGATTGGGGGAAAATCTAGGAAAACTAGGGGCACTACCAACTCTTGACAAGCTATGGCCACCCCAACCACTGCACCTAAAATATCTCTCCATGTGTTTTATGTGATCTCACCGGCCAATAAACTAGTAATTATTTATCACTCCCAGATTAAACGAGCTTTTTAACTCAGATGATTTAGAATCAAACCCATCCACTCCCATGGTATAAAAATCTCTCCTGATTTAGAATCGAACAAATCCACTCCCACGGTGGAAAACCCATTGATGTGAAAGGTTTTTTAGAAAGAGGGAAAGTCGATTGTTGAAATTGGACCTCCTCCTGAAAGATCTAATGAGAATACCATGCTTATTTTTTTTATCTTTCAACCTGAATGGGACCACTATCTTTTGAAAACACTTCACTTTCATCAAATCTAAATTGGAGCACCCCTTCTATGCTTGTTTCCCATTTGGCCTCATCATTGTTGGAACCACCTACTATAAGCAAAATTCTTCCATTGAAACAGATTCCACCTATTTGGTGGTAAAGTTGGCTACAACCTCTTTGATAGCTTGACACAAGGCAGAGGCTACTTGCACCTTAGATGGTCCTAATGTCTAAGGTGGGGAAAGGGGAAGAACCACCTAGTTTGGGTATTGTCCTCCCTCAGCTCCCTGGAGGGTCAAAAATCCCTAGGGGTGGTATTTGTGAGCAAAGGATGAGAAAAATAGTTCACTGATTTTTGGACCAACAAACTAATAAAAGCGAACAATGAACTATTTATTCCCTTATGACCTTGGAAAAATGATCTCAACTTGCTCTTGGGGTAAATCGGGGTCAAAAACAATTATCTGGTAAATGGGTTATGTTAAAATACTAGAATTAAGATTCAATAATGACTCAGGAAAGCTACAACCATGCCATTTAATATCACTGGAAGATACAAATAACAAGTTGTTGTACCTTGTAGTACGTGGAAACAAGCTTGCAATTGCTTGGAATGGCTTGGAAAGTGTTCCAGGTAAGCTAAAGGAGATTACGTATAAAATTTAGGTTTCAAAAACTCAATTTTATCCCTTCAATAGGTTACTACAACTATGGAAAAAGATGTAACTAGCTAAAAAAATGAAATTTGACTAGGATGTTGGGTGGATTATGAAAGATTTGAAATTTTAATCATATATTATATTGAGATTTTAATCTGGTTAATTACAAGCAAGGCTACCATTCCATTATGAAGGTCCTTTCGATTAGGCTCACACTTGTTATCTCACAACTGTTCTGCTTAGTATAAAATGAGTGAGCTGGTGTACAACACTTGGTTAGAACAATAAGTGCTCCATGCAGTGCATAGAAGGAGGGGTTAGCCCCTTCTTGTCACTAGTTCTATCGGGCTCTTAAAGCTGTCTGGATGGAAGAAGGATACTTGCGTAAAAGAAGAGGCTCAAGGCCCCCTGGAGGGAGTTTAGTTGATCTTACCTAAATACTATAGTATTCCGATCCTATCTAAAGTATTCAAAATTCAAAGCCATGAGATTTATCCAATGAGAGCAATTCGAAAAAGAAGCTCACTCAATTGATACAAGGAAGATAAAATTTCCAAGGGGTCTCTGATGAGGATTTCCTGGCTTTGACTCTTAGTATTTTAGAACTTGACAATGCATAAACGAAAAGATTGAGCGATCCATGTGGCGAGATCATGTCTTACTTTTACAAGTGTCTCATGGTCAACAAAATTGATATATATATATATATATATATATATATATATATATATATATATATATATATATATATATATATATATATGCCATGTTTGATGGGGTGGACCCCTTTGGTTTTTTTAATGTTTTTTGGGTTTTTTGTTTTTTGTAAGTGGGCCCCTTTAGGGGGAGCAACTTGAAAATGAGAAATGAATAGAAATATACACAATAAAATCGTGCAGGTTCACCTTCTCTATTAAATTTGATGTTAACCACAATGGGTATGATAACAGGGAAACCTAACCACCACCCAATCATAGGGTTATGCACCTTTAGACTTCGACTTGAGTGTTGTGACACTTATAGAATGAAATAAAAAAAATACAATGAAATTGACTACGCTACTCGGCCCATAGGAATAGGGTTGAAGTTCTTTCTAGGCTGCATAGCCGCCATGTGCAAAGGAAACTTCAACTGGTTGTTTGGTTATTGGGCTAGAAATTTATAATGAAAAAATTAATAAATGATAATTACAAAGGAAATAATACCAATCTCTATGAACTATAGAAAATGTTTGAAAACAAAGATTTAATCTTGAGAATTAATGTCATATTGACAATGAAGTGTGTGAAAGATTATGGAAACTAAGTAAACTAAAAAATAAATTAAATTAGGAGTGTGGGGAGAATTTTTTACACGGTTGTTCACTATTTTTGGTTGTTGTCTTGCTGGTTCCTTTGCTTCAAACACGTCCTCATGTGGTTCCCTACCGTTGGGTGAAGAAAAATGGACAATCGGTCAACTTCCTAGTATGTTAGCAATGTTTTTTTTTGTGTATTTTATGAACTGAAAATAAAAATAAAGGAAATTGAAATTAAATATACAAGTATAACAGTCGACAAAGAAGGTTGTTCTGGAAGGGTAAATTGACCAAAATGGCCAATTTACTTGTTCAGGGCAGGAATAACATACAGAAAATAAAAATTAGAAGAGAAGAAGTAGAGAATGGGAACAAGAAATATATAACCAACAAATAAAATAGAACTCAAGCGTTGTTCTAAGGGATCGATAGACCTCCTAATTGCCAACTAAAGCTGGTATGCTTGGCTCCTTCCTAAAATATGCATAAACATTCATATAAAAAATATATACAAGAGTTGTTAGCAAGTAAAAACAAGCAAGTCAAACTCACATAAATAGTAAAAAATATCTAGCTAACCGATCCCTCATGGAAATAGCTAACATAACTAGCATCTACAACTATCCCTTAATCTTCAACCAACAAAATTGAAATCCCAACAACTGGAAGAGGACAAGTATGCACAATTACTAAGAACCCTTAAGAAATCAATATAGATTAGCTACTATATTCAACAAGTCCTCCCAAAAACAAATGCTTTCCTTTTATTTATAAGAGAAGAGGAGGCTAGGGTTAGGTCACAAGACATTTGTCATTTTTGAGAAAGTCAAAAGTGGACCAACCCAAAAGTTTTTTTTGTCTTTTATAATAGGTAAATTAAATCAATTTTGATTTAAAAACGATATAATATATTATTTGTAGAAAGGAAAATATTCGAGAAAATAACTTTTGACTCCTTGAGGGAAAATGACAAAATCTGTGCCACATCATCATTTTCCTTGGGATTTGTGCCTCCTAATGGAATATTTGATTGTTGGCCATGATTCTGTTGCTATAAATTGGGTGGATTCATAGTGTCAAATGGCCATCTATGACTGTCCGATTCACTAGGGGTGTGGGCCCATGGTTCTTGAAAAAATTGGCTTGCTTTAGAGGGCAAGGGATCATGGTGTCAACCAATGAAAATAAGGAAATGACCATTATTCAATCACTTTTTAGACCCATTTTTATGCCTATAAGGCTACCCCAAGCATTTGTGAAATATGGCTTCAATCCGAGCTTGAATTAACAAAAGGTGCCACGATCATGAACACTTGAAATATTGATCCCTTATACCTAACAACTATGATTTTGGACTTTTAGGCCTCCATATCTTAGTTCTACTCACCAACTTCCCAATTATTTTCGTTTGGCGCAAATTGAGCTTTGGATGAACAAGATATGGCCCCATAAAGAGTGAGGGGAAAGTGTTGGCTAGAGGGTTGATCTGAAGAAAAAAATGAATTTAAATCTGAAATTTGGAAGTAGAATTTAGAATTTACAGGGTTATATAGGTTTATAGTTTTGTCACTAAAATGGGTCTCTTTTGGTTTTCAAAAATTCAACCCTAGAGGCCTCCTTCTGACATATTCCTCTAGGCCAAACTAGGGCCTTGACACAGTTGAAAGTATCATTGGAATTATGGGTTGAGTTTGTGAGTTTGTTTGTTGTGGCTAGATTCTACGTTTCATTATAGTCATTTGGACTATTTCTAGGCAAAAATCCACCTCCGGGTAAAGAAGTTATGCTATTAATTCGTCCAGTAACTCTTGGGAAGGGGGGGGGGATAAATTTTATAATGAAGTTTTAAAACATGTTGTATTTTATTTTTTTGTTAATTTGTTTATATAATAATAATAATAATATTTTTTAAAACTTAAAATAAACTAAAATTATATATGAAAAACATACCCCCACAGACCATAGCATAAAAAAACAAAAACAAAATTGCAATGCAATCTACTGATGATGGTGGCTGGACATCCTCATGCCCCCCACACCCCCCCCTTTTGGTGTTTCTTGGTGCTCAAACGAACGAGGTGGATGGCTGGTGATAGGTTATGAAACTCGTTGCTTCGCACTGAGTGGAAGCGACTTGGAGTAGTGGAACATGGAGGTTTTGGTGTGAATATGGAGGAGAGGTCACTGCTAGGAGAAATAATTAGGTGGATATTTGAGCACGTTACCACAGAAGGAGGGGATATGACCCATATGTGTTTTTTTTTATAAAATTTGTGGGTTTTAAAATATAGATAAGGAAGGGGAGGTCACGAGTTCGACCTCTTCCCCTTCCATTTTTTTTTTATTTTTTTTTATTTTTAAAGTGGAGAACAAGGAGGTCAGGGTTTCAAACCTCCTCTCCCTTAAAATTGTGCATATAGGCCTATAATACACCAATGAACTCATAAATTTAAGTGGGCATGGTGCTCAGGAAGGTCTCAAATCCCCTCTTGCAATTTTTCACTTGAAAAAGTACTCAAGCAACCACAAATCTAAACCAACATTCATCTATACACAAAAAAATCTACCAGTAAGTACAAGAATTTCTCACAATCAACATTATTTAGATTTTGAACCAGTGCAAACGATGGAGTCCAGAGTAGTGATCAAAACTAAAAATCAATTTTTTCCAAATACTCATCCAACTTGAGATAGGGAATGTGTATATTGATGTACCTGCTCCGTGTTGATGGTGGAGACTTGTACAAATTTCCCCCTTCCATGCTTCCTAAACCAGAGTCGTAGAGCCAAAGATTTCTCCCCATTCAACCAACTTGTCAAATGAGCATGAGGGGNTTAGTTTCTCGAAATGTGTGTCAAGTCAACCTTTGACTTTGACTTCCATTGACAGAGATAGAGAATGAGGCCGAATGGGACTAAGTTGAAATGTGGTGTGGGGCACATTGTTGGAAAGGTATTGAAAATACCACTGAGAATATGCAATTGGAATACTGATCTCGTGCCACCTAGGACCTCACGTTTTGCCAAGAATATCTTCTTTGTAAAACCTTGATTTTCTAATGGGGCCCACAAAATCCCCAAATTTGAAAAAGATTCCATATCGCCATAGGATATCCAATCAGGGAAAAAAAAGTTTTGATAGAAAGGTATTGACAATTACTTTGATTATGTGGCCATGAAATTATGAGGTGATTCTATCAAGTGTTGTTTTGACTAACCTGGACCTCTGCCACACAAGTTGGTTGGACCATCTCGCCTCAACTAGTTCAAATATTTTTTCCATCTCTAACTGGGTCATACAATGTCAGAATGAGGCAAATGAGGCACCATTGGAAATGTATACGAGTACAATATATCATGGAAATTATGATTTTATTATTCTGAGTCTATCAACAACAAATTTTAAACCCTAAACCACTAATACCAAACTGACCTCCAAAACTAGTCCTGGAATTGCGAAGGTTCGTTCTCAACGACCTTGGGTCGAAACCAAGAATATGATATATCGTTGGAAAGGAATCAAACTATCCTAAAAAATTGTAGGCCTGGTTTTTATTTTGAATCAGATTTCATTACAAAAACTAATAAGGAATTCACAACTATGAATTTTGGCCATTTAGGAGGAGTGCAATTCATGCCCTTCGTAGTAGTTATAGGAACTCAAAATCAATAAAATGATGGCTCATTGGAAATATTATATTGATCCCTATAAGATGAAACAAATGGATTTTTTAATAAAATGAGCATAAATTATCTTATCTTCTACAAAATATCATGTTCATATGGGACCCACCTAGTAACCAATGAAATTGGCCAACATTGAAAATTTTGCAAACTGAGTTCTCAACTCATGAAATATGAACTTAGTAGCCTTGACATAGGGAATTTTGATATGGAATGATTTTAGAACTAAAAAATAATCCTAGGATGTCCTCCCCTAGGGGAAAAATATTACAGATTTGAAACAAGCCAAACAAGGCCAAATTGAGCCAGCTTGGGTGCCGACAAGATGTTGTTGGACATAATGATATTGATGATTTATGAATATGCCCAATAGGTGATAGTAGACTATGTAACATTGTGACTCTAAAATCCATTTATCCATACTAACCCTCTGAATTATAATTTAGGACGTGACCAAACTAAAATTTGAACCCTATAATTGACTTCAGTTGAGACTAAGTGACTTAAAATCAATGACTGATACTCTTCTAGTGTCTGATAAGTCACTATGTGCTCGAATGAATCTCTAAAAATGACCTCTTGATACTCTTTGATGAGAAAGGGTCATAGTAACTATGACTTCTACCACTATCTTTGACCGAAACTGAAACTTGATAGGCTTCTCAGAGCAACCCTCCTAATAGCTCAAGAAGATATAGAAATGATAAACATCATGTTGATACTAAAGTATATTTTTGGGTAAACACCACCATCTATTGGTTCCATATCTTCATCTCTTGAAGAGTCTTATGTGAGCCAAACTTCATGTTCTTATGATGTTGATATGGGGGTATATCACTCGCCTACCTATACCTAATCATTTACCCATTGTCATTTGATTGTGGGGGGGTGTCATGCTTGGTGCATGATGGCCCCTTTGGAAAGTCCCTCATTCTCTGGCCAACCATGACTACCCTCCTCATAATAGCGTATTCATAATTTCAATCCCTCCAAATGGGTATTCTTATATTTTTCTTCTTTGGTAATTCATTTGAACACCTTTTTTCCTTCTGTCACATCCCCACAATGTGTCTTGCGATCATGCACCTCTTGAGGGCATGTGACACTGCGATGTTTTTCACTTTGTTGCTCAGAAATAGAAAGGATACTTCGTTCAAACTATGCCTCTTCACCTAGAGCATACTCATACTCCATTCTAGGCTACCGGCGAGTCACATTCCTACTATAGTGAAACTCTTGTATACTTAGATAATTGTTAAAAACTTTAAAACTTAGTCATATTTAAGCATACATCCATGAACATGAGAATCCAAGAGAAAAACAATGGAACAAATGAAATACATACATAGATATAGTGTGGGCGAAAAAAACCACGCCTAACACTCAACTAAGTTTTTGTTATTGCGAAACAATTACAATATGAGCACTAGTGACTTGGTTTACAACTTGGCAGAGTCAAACGAATCGCCTAACCTCACCAAGACACTCATACACATATTCATCACCAAGACTCTCTGTCACAACCGTGTCCACAACCTTTGGTGGTGCACCTTAGATGTGCCTTTAACCACATACTTGATGTCTCTTCATTTACATAGATTTCGTAGATTTCAGTTATGCCTCACAAATGCCTCCAATAGATCGACGTTTCCAGACTACCCCAAAATAAGCCAAAAAAGCGTTCTCCCAACTCTGTCCTTCAAATCCACCTCAAGGTAGCACCAGTCTTTCCATGTGGAGTGACTTGGATCCTTGAGGGAGCTCACTCCTCTTCGTCTAAAACTTCCTTAGAACCGTAGATCTCCTCTTACTCTCTTCCCATCCTCCTTCCTTGGTTTTTCACCCTTGTTCTTTTATAGGGACTCCAAAGGTCACCATCATGAACCGTCATGTCCGTTGAGGGTGTCTCGCCCCTTTGTGAACCCATGTGTCCAAACGAATCGTCGTGCCCCTTCGCGCACCAGGTCTCCCAAATGAATCGTAGACCCGGTTTCCCAAATGAACCCATGCGCTTGTCAAACGTCATGCCCCTTGGGATAGGCACACCCAACCTTTTTTCACCCCTCATGTCGGCCTGCCCCAATCTCTTAGTCGCTTCATACTTGGGAAATCCCCTTGGTGTGTTCACATGCCCAAGGCGTCCACTTTCCCAACTTGGATGCTAGAGAAACCCTAAGTTCCGTCTCCTTGAGGACTTGGGCGAGGGTCTCCACGACCATCTTGCCTAAGACCTTACATCCTCTCCCACCTCAAGTCGTTTCCATCCCTGAAAACATCCACAAAATCTGCAATCTCCAAGTCTCCTCCCAAACTCATGCCTTCATTATAGCTAAGTCTGTTAGAAACTCCAAGTTTCATGCCAACCATAAACCCCAAATTTTTCCAAAGTGGAAACCCCAAGTTTCCACAAACCAAACTATATTGCACCCAAATCTGCACAATTTGTTTCCTAAGTCAATAAAACCACTTCATCCAACTCCAAGGATGAAAGTCACCCAACTCTGCTACACTATCTTGCTACTGTTCAACTCTGCTACTGCTATCTCTGCCTGCTACAACAGACTGTTGCTCACTTTACTTCAAAATTTCGCATAAGTGTTGAAATATTCATGACTCACTGCTGTGATCATACTTCAACCAACTCTTCCATGTCTCCACACATTGCGTGTCTCAAGTCTTGTACTAGTTGAGTGATCAATCCAACTATCGCGTCAAAGTCTTGAGATGTGCCTCCCCATGATTGAACTTATTCTTTTTTGCTGCATCTTCGTCACTCATTCCAACTCCAAAGATTAAGGTAAGTGTCCACCTTCACTTTATTACTGCTGCCATCGTCTGATCTTCGTCAAGGAGATCATATGCAATGTCTAAGTGCCACACTTTGAACCTACTGATGCGTCTGTACTCTTGACCCCCTTTTCATGCTGCTGTTCTCACCCAAGTCTTGAACTAGTTGAATGGCCAGTGTAACCGTCACACTCCTTGATATTTCACACCCTCATGCACAAACATGTCACTTCATTTTGCAATTCGGTCGATCCGCACAACCCTTAGATCAAGGCAAGGTCACCCCTCACCATGCCGCACTATGAAGTCACCCTGAAACAAAGTATTATGTGACCACTTGACTCCTCTGTCCATGTCATGTCACAATTAGCCAATATTTGCACCAAGAACTGCATGTCCAGACTTCCTTTTCCTCACTACTTCATCACCTAGCCATGCTACTGTGTCTGCTTCTTTATTCCTTGGAATGGTTAGGCTTCACCCTCAACCATGCTACCTCAAAGCAAGAGAAATTATCATGTTTAAGTAATCTCTTCATGTTGCAATCTTCCTGTTCGCACAATCCTCCAAACGAATGTAAGTCCTCAACTCACCTCCTTTCATTAAGTCACCTCTTTGCAACTAAACATCCACAATGAGTGTGGCCAACACACCCTCACTCCTCAATCCATCCCAATGAATTTTCCAAATTTCTCCAATTAGAATGAGTCACCTCAAAGAAATTCCATGCT
>ML808980.1:205617-230315 GCA_009831015.1 Picea engelmannii | reverse complement strand
GCGGTCAACAGGAGAGGCTGCAAAAAAAACTAACTGATCAACCATTGAGTTCAATTCCCTCTTAACATGAGTAATGTTGAAATATAGTAGGTTCGAGATAAGTGCCCAAATAGTTTAGGTATAGAGTTTCATCAACTTGTTGCTAGGAGAGTATATTTTACGTACAAGTTTCACAACAAGTTCAGAGTCCGCAAAAACTGTAAGGTGACCACATCCCAGATTATAGGCGTTTTCAATGCCTAATAGTAAGGCTTCGAATTCAATGACATTGTTTGTGCAAGCAAACTCTAACCTATAAGAAAAATTATGAATTTTCCCCAGAGGAGATTACAAGATAATGCTAGCTCCGTTTCCTTCATTGGAGCATGAACCATCAAAGTTCATATTCCACATACTGTCATCTAAGTCGATTTGTTCCAAGGGCATGTTATCCTCCTCGACAAATATGGAATACACCCCTAGGTCCTCTTCGATATAATTCACATTAGGCCATGGGACACTTTCTATGTAAGGTGAAATCCTTCCCTCTCTAAGGACAATGCTGTTTTTACCATTCCGAGGAACATATAGGTGCATCACGTCGAGTGGGAGATATCCACCCGTCAAAGCTTTCCAATCTATTCCTAAGTTGATCGAGTACTTACTTACTAGAATATTGATTACATATAAAGTGTTTTCCTTATTTTAGGGTATGTGCACAAAACTAAGGTGACGTCCTTGATTTCACCTATGGTCGTTTGTTGTAGACTATTATAAGAGATCATGCTTCTGGCATTTTCATTTGTACAAGACACGCCTAGCTCTTCCACAATAATCTTCGACATTACACTTGGGCCCGAACTGCTGTCAATGAGGCAACAATGGGCAATCTTATCCACAATCTTTACATAAATATAAAAAGGGGGATTTTTTACAGGGTATCTAAAGTTATGTACACCTACTTTATTTAAAAACGAATCCTCTTCATCTACCTCTTGAGAGAGGTTGGCTACAACATAATCTTTTCCTTCCATGAATTGTTTTAGATGCTTCTGTTGTTCAGGGACGACAACCATGTCCAGAAGGGTTGCATCAACTTTAATTTTGGCCAACTGATTTAGAATATTGTATTTGGAAGAGGGGAGAGAGAAGGTAGCTCCTTGAATTTTAGGAGCCTTAGGAACCTGAACAGTGGCCGCTGGCGAGGATGAGCTCGGGATAGAAGAATTGCGGGGAGGATCATATTTGCTTTTGGTGGCATAGGATTTATTCCTAGTATTGATGATCATGACATATTTTGGCTTTGAAAAGTCTAGGATAACAATGGTAGTTTCAGGTCTCTTATCAAATATTTTATCTCTAACACTCTTCTTTACCTCACATGTACTTTCGTCATGGTGTTCCTCGCAAAATTTGCACCAACTACGAGGCATGATAGCTTTAGGATGAAAATTATTTTCATTTGGATCTCTAAAGGGGGGTGCAGAAGAGGATGAATCTCTAGGGGTAAGAGAGGAGATATTTCCCTTTCTCTCATATGCTATCATATGATTATTCATGTCTTGGACAAGCTGTAAGAGGGAAGACATGTGTGTCCGTTTAAATAAATCTCCCCGAGGAAGACCTGTTCTTTCAAGTTGTTCTTCATATTCTAAACAAGTATGCAGAGCAGAACTGAGGTTATCAATGGCCTTTTCCTCAAGCCTATGAAGATAGGGGGAAGGTAATGCATTATAACAATGCATGAAAGCGACTTGGTTTTGAGGTCGAATGAGTTCAAGGATTTGATTGTATATCTTGGTGAAACGCAAGTTGAAGGACTTGATGGTCTCACCATCCTTATAAGCGATGTTATTGTATTCCCATAACTGCTCTGCTAGGATTTTGGATTGCCCATAGGTGGATTTGAACCAATAGAGTAAATCCTCCCAAGTAGATAAAATCTTAGGAGGGAGATCGAAGAAATCGTTCGCAACCTTCCCTTCAAGGGAATTGACAAATAAGCACATACAAGTATCATTGTCATTGGATCCTATGTTGTGACAGGCATTAGAAAATGCTACCAAGTGTTCATTCGTAGTGACAGTGTTATTCCCTGAAAACCTAGGGAGATGCTCTTTGAATTTAGGAAGTGGACGAGTAGCAGGTGCCAGGTTAAGAGGAGAGGAAACATGCCACAGTGTGGTTGTAGCATCTTCTTCAAACTGAAAAATCCCATACTTTTTAATGAATTTGGTGGGGTTTGTGGTAGATTGGATAGGGACTTGGTGACTATAAAAGATACCAAACACTTATGAAGCTTAAGATTGAGATGAAGAAGCACCTCCAGTGCCACGAGACCCACCACTCGATGCCATATTATGGATAATAGGTAAGGGAGAAAAAGACAAACCAGATGAAACTGACAAGGTTCTCCTTATATCACTTTGTTGGGTTGATAACACGACGTTCCTTCTTCCTATTTAAGCAATATGATTAATTTAAGGTGATAAGCCTCTTATTCTCCTAGAAACACGAGGGTCTAAGGACATGAAAAGAAGATCAAAGTTGAAGGAAAAATAAAGTTATGGCTGATTCCTAAGCTGTCCATGCCTAGCTTCCCAACGTTCTTGGGCACTTGTGTCTTGTTCAATTACTGCCCATGAACGATTAAGCTCAGCCCGGGTATTTCCAGTATATAAAATGGTGTTAAACAAGTTTAAAGCAATGTTGGTTTGATCTTGAAGACCAAGCTCAATATTAGGCTATCTTGTAACAAGTACAGTCATTAAGAAAATGAAACAACCAAAAATCAATATCAGAAAATAAGACATATTCAATGATAATTAATCATAAAAATCAACCAAAGAGATATGGAAGATATCTCCAGTATGGTCACCAAATAAATGTTGAGGAAAAGATATGAAATGATCTTACTCAAGCATTTTCAGATCTTGCTTGGCTAGAGAAAAATAGACGGGAACATCACCCTATGTTTATAGCCTCAAAATTTGTTTCCTAATCCACAAGTATTGGTTACAAGGGGTTAGGATGATTTTCTTATAAATAAAAGATTGCTGAAAAATTCAATATTTATGTAATTTTCTGAATATAACAGATACAAAAGTAAATGTAGAGACAAAAGAAAAAATACCAAGTCAATAATCAACATAGATGAGATATAAAGGAATCACTTATTTCATTCCAATTTATCAAAAGAATCGTTCTCTTTACAAAATTACCTGAGGAAGATTGGACCAAAGTCAAACTTATATGTCCTCGATGAAAACCATAGAAAAGGACTTCTGACAGAAAGTGAAAAACTGAACTTTAAAAGATGGATCAATTTGCCACAGATTGTTGCCCACTCGACTCTGCACAATATCCTTAATCAATCATGAAATTTAATTCTCAAACATACAAGTATACACATACTATCAAAGATAGATCAACACCTCTAAAAAAGAAGTGTCTGAATGATGTAATTCAACCTTGAATCTTGCTGTCTACAATAGGACCCTGCTGTCATAAAAGATAATTAGGATTTCAATGAATTAAAGAATGAATGAAAACTGAACTATCTCAATAAAAATCAAGAGCAGACCTTAGTATGGTTTCTCCTTCTATTCTCCTCTTGTTCCTCCTTCTCTTTTTTCCTTTACGCAATCAGAGTTAGTTTAAGTAGCTAAACTACCTCTTTTAGTTAAGTTAACTAAAACCCAACTAACTTTTAGTTTAGGGGAAAAAAATATAAAATAATAATAAGGATCTTAATAAATAATAACTAGTAGGTGGGACCCCTTGTGATTCTTTTTAGTTTCATAACCAACATAAACAAAATTAGTTAATCAATCAAACATGATGCAGGAGCATCTCTCCATCTCAGCACACGCCATCTAATCAACATGTGTGGTGCGCATTCAAGAAAGGGGAGGCACCGCCCTCTCATTTTGCCTTGAGAATCCAAGACGAGATCCAGGAATTTATTGAAAACAAGCTGGAAGGAGAAAAATCGTGCTTTCACACAAGCTGAAGATAAGGTCGCCATTAATAGGCTGCCAACAGAATCGATCTGCATCCGATTTGGAGAAGAATTGCCATCATTGTAATTTGACCTTTCGATAAGCATTAGGGATGGTGATTTGACACCATTTGTTAGCTTGCGAGGGAAGCTCGTAGAGACCCTCTTGTATAAATTGATGTATTGTTTCTAAGTAGAGGTTAGATAGGCTGGGTTAGACAAATCAAAGAGGATAGACAAGCCGGGTTGTAAGGAGAGATACAAATATCTGAGACTCAGTTGCATCTCATAATCCACCATTGTAATTTGGCATTCCACCATTAATAGAAAATGACAGTTTTTCCTGTTTTATCTTTCTATTCAATGGATGTTGTGTTATGAATGTCATTTGCATGCTTGTGAATTGTAAATGGATGTTAGAAATCATGTGCAAGGATAGTGATACAGTTTCCTATCAGAGAGTGTGTTAAGTTAAGTCTGGTTTTCTAGGCTAAGTGAAAGGAGTGCACGACAGAGAGAGGAGACTCTGTAAGCCGACACAAGGGGTGCGTGTCTGAACTCAATGGAGTCAGAAGAGAAGCTTCCAGGAGGGCACACCAGATTAATTTTCAGACTCAGGGAGAAATTTCAAGGTGGTTATGTCCCTTGAAAATAAAGACTGTGTGGAGAGAGGCACAATGCAGAGTTACTGAACACTCTGGAATACTCTTCCAAGAGGGCATTGAGCTTACATGAGCATACCCATGAACTACATGACTGAAGGTGTAGAAGAATCCTAGAATTGTTGAACATTCTGGTGAAGGAAGGCTTTGCAAGAAGTGCATCGACAAAGGAAAGGAGACGCCTTAAACCTTTCCATAAGGCCAAGGGAGAAGCCGTTGAAGAACTGAGTCAAGCACAAGGAGTGCGCCTAAGGTGTTGATAATTCATCTCATAAGCTTAGGAGGAAGGGTGAGAAACTTCCAGGAGGGCACGAGAATCTCACAGAGGAACTTGAAACCATGGAGGTTTTTCAAGCCGAGCAAAGTTGCAGGAGAGTTGCACAGATTTCTGCAAGGAGTGCAGATGGCCTTCGAGAACAGTTTAAGTCTCAAAAGGTGAAATCGCACTAAGTGTGCAAAGGAGTCGAGGGATTGCTAAAGTCCAGAAGATGGAGAAGTCATCCATCGTCGAGGAGGAGACAAGTGGCATAATATCGAGAGGTTCAGGAGAAATAACTTGAGAAGGTTTGCCGGGAGCAAACATAGGATCTTCGCGAAGTCGTGAAGAGCAATTTGAAATCTAGGCTGTTGAATCTGGAAGGATGCGTGGAAAAGGATCAGCGCATCGCTGATTCACGATCAGAAGAATCAGATTCGAGAAGAGACAGGACTCGTGAAGTCCGAACTCGTGATTTGATCACAACCATTGATCGCGGGAAGAACGAGGATTGTAGATCTGGTTCTGAAGCATTCACCGATTCAGAAATCAGCAAAAGGGAGAATGCAGCTCGCGAAAGTCCCGAAGCACGGGGTCGCGAAGGAAGTTGGCCCACGGTCGTAGCCCGTGGTCATATCAAAACACATCCCTCCTTGCGGATCCCATCATCATTCTCACAATTTTGAAAATTAATATCAATGATATTTGAAACCATATCCAAAAAATATAATATCGAACATATCCAAAAAATAGTGTGCTGTCCAAAAACTTCAGCAGTCAACTGTTCTCAACAATCAATAAATAAAAACACTCAAAACCCATATTTTTCACTTTGGGAGACAATCTTCCCTTTTTCGTCTCCCCTTGATTTCTCTGAATTTGCCTTAGGCCGTGTGGAACCTTTAGGCATGATCTCACTGATAACATTAGAGCAATCATCTCTCAAATTCATGCAGGATGAAACATATTTGGCATAGTCATTTGAGGGAGAGGAGGGGGAAACAACATCTTTTCCTTTATCACGTGCATGGTGGGATTCAATTTTTGATCTCTTGCTTATGTGGGAAGACTGTACTGGTGATTGTGCAGGGGCAGCTTGGAAAATTGGGTTAACCAATGGAGGAGGAGTAGGCAAAGACAGATTGGGCCAGCCATGATGTTGGGAGACTGTCGGGTTGACAATATCTTTCCATCCGTCATTTTTAGGGACTTCAGGTTGTAATGAGACATGAGGGGGAACTGAGATACCAAGGACATGCAGGACTTGGAAAGGAGGCCTTTCTTGCCGAGGTTGGACCACTCCTTGTCCAATCCAGTTAAAAAATCCAGCTTGAAATAGTTGTTTCAACTCTTGTGGGTCTGCATCAAAATGTATAGAAAACCTTGGCCTTCTAGGGCCCCTTTTCCAATTTCATATTCCCCTGTTACCCCGACCATGGATTCCTCTGCTGAAGAAGCTCATTCCTATATGCATTAAATTTTAGCCAATAGTTTCTTCAACAAACCAAGCATGACATATCTTTAAATATGAAACAAAGTTTGGCTCAACAACACATCAGACTCATGCAATTCAATCCATATAAATCATTTAATACTTATCAATGAGCAGGGGGTGAATAAGGGTTCTGGGATAAATGAGGGATTGTATTGAGCGAAAAGTGGTAAAATGAAGGGGGGTAGATCATGTTTACTACTCAACAAATCATCAAACAAACAACTGTATTGTAATAACACAACATATCAATTGTAACTCATCCCCGTTCCATCCATCAACTGCTATAATATAGAGTTTTCAGTTAACTATAATTTATTTTTAAGAACAAGGCGTGAATAGTGAATCTAGGAAAGTGAGGGGATTTGTAATGTGCGGAAAAGTGGGAGAATGGCAGGGAAATAACCAATACTATTCATAAAACCAATCAAGTAACATAACTCTGTACTAAACTCAATAAAACCAACACCATATCAATAATTGTATGTATCACACCGCTCACTGTTCCAACATTTAAATTCCTCAAAAATTCTTAATTAGAACAATCTGTGCAATCAACTCATAATCAAAATAATTTTCCATTCAACAGTCTTGTTAAGAAACTGCTTGGTCTTTAATTTCTTTCCTTTCATTTTATGAATCAAAAGAAAACACACAACAACATTGCTCCACCTCTATCCCATAATACATCACTATAAAAATCTCATACACTATCTATCAGTTTACAATCAGACAATTAAAACATATGCACAGGTCCCTTTTCAAATTGAACAGACTTCTAAAAGATGCCCGATTTCATACATTCTTCAACATATCAACCAATAAGTTTTTGCAATGAAACCATAGTCCACATAAAACTTCGAACATCATCCCTGTTGATGTAACTATTTCCAATATGTACGATGATTCCATAATAGATGTATGGTGAACATAACAAAATACACAGAATTACCATTTCCATAACTATCTATAACCATGATCGAGCTTAGTGAAACACACATGAATCTCCAATTTGCAATCAAGACAATGCTGTAAGAACGCAGTGATCGGGAGTATAATGAAAAAGAGGTATCCATTGACTGCATATTATTATTCATTCCAAACCACAACCTTTCGACCAATTTAACATAGAAAGACGAGACATGAACTCGATGAAAACTTTCATAACCATTTCAATTGATAAACCAATCTTCGACAACCCAGAAGATGCCCAAATGGAGCATAACAATTGGGGTTTTAAAATCAGTCTCTGTCACAAAAAATACAAGGAGACAATCAAGATCACGCTCATTCAAAAATAGCACAAAGAACTGGAGGTCCTCAGGGACATATCAACCATAGGCAAAACCCTTTTGATACAAGCACAATAGAAAGCCATAGGGTTTCCTTATAACTACCGATCTAGGAAAATAGAACAACAATTATCCACAGAGTAAACAATGGCGGACAGGGTAGAAAAAATTATGCACATAATGCGTTTTATGTTTGTAGAGGAGAAGCGAATGTCCACTGAACAATGACAGTTACCAAGAACACACAAAGGTATAACCTCTATCTATTTTCTTAAGAGCCGAACCATTTGACAACAACATCGGTGAGGATGCATAAATCGAGGCATCACCCTACAACCATACACCATATATATCGATGTTATGGCCACCCCAAAACCGATTCTCATCATACTTTGGTGCTAAGACCATGTGAATAAGCCCACGCCCATGACTCTGGTTCGAGAAATAAACAACAACCAAATGGAAATCTGAACACGACTGAACAAGGTTACCCTCGTGGCTGTGAGGAAGCAACCAACAAGAATACATAGAGCAAAACCCTCCACCATTAAAAAACAGAGCGATAATACCCATATTCACTTAAAAATCCACCGATACCCACTACGATTTTAACCAACAGAGAAACCATCAAATGCACCACTCAACCAAAACCAATTCTTTTGCTTGCAATCCGAACAATTACACAGTCATTCCAGGGAGAAAAATCACACATTTACATAGTTGCAACTCTCAAGAAAACACAAACCAAAGCATTAATGAGCCATTGTTTGTTCATACATAGAGAATAATTCATGGATAGGATGAAAAAGAACCATACATGTAATCAAAGAGCTTGAAAGGCCGATCTGGTTGAGCATTTTCTTCCCAAGCCTGGAATGCGGAGCTTAACCACCAACAAACCGAATGCAACAAAGAAAAATACTAGGGTGACAACCTGATGGGGGGAGTATGGAGTGACATTCATTTACTACATGTCTCTTCCATCTCCTATCCTGTTCAATTCCGAAGTACCAGACAACAAACACTGACCATATCATTTAAACCATGTAAGCAATTTTCAAACCATTGAAATCTGCGATGATATTCCTTTTCCAATGCGCCACCGAAAACATTCACGTTAACCTTTTCCAAGTTTTCATGCCATACCATATGCATTTCAATATTATATGCGCCCCAAAATAACTCAAATGAAAATCGCATAGCCACTAATAACCATATAATATTTAGAACTAACACTAACATGTTTTATATTTCCATTTGCACATAACTTTTAACATAGCTTAAACATAGATCCTTTCCTTTTAGGATTTTTTCCATAAGTTTCTTCTCTTTGTTTTGGCTATGTTATTTCTAACATATTTCTTGTATATGTGTGGCCAGGTAATAAATCATGGTGATTTGTGACATGATTAAACATAGCAACTGTAAATATATGCCAATCATAACATAACAATAATGCTTTGAATTGCATAACATCCCATAAAATGCATCATCCACTTGTCACTATGTCAAAATGAAACCAAGACTACATTGTCAACCATATAGGACCTTGTAAGAAGCATCAAAACAACAACAAAAAATGTTTGATATGTCTATCTTCGAGCCTCCAGTCTACAAGGGGGTCTGACACAAACCCATTCTTCTCTCCTCCGGGGCTGCTCGACCTCCCGGTCTAGGATCGTTCAAACACCTGAGTCAAATTGAATCTTCAGCTTCTTGCTCGAACCCAATGTACTTTATCATAGGTCCCTCTTTCACCAAAGTGCGGGTCCTACCAAACCCCGCTACTCTCTTCTTGGCCCTTTGAAGAAACTTGATTGCGGTTCTAGTTCTCTGTGCTAGGACCTTTCTACCGTATGAAATCAGTCTGTGTCTCGGGGCTAAACCACAAAAAGTTCTTCGGGCTTCGGGCTTCGGGATTTCGACTTTTTCCACGACAACCAACTCCTCCATTCTCGAACTCCGAATCAATGAACTCAAATGACGCGAGGATCAATGATCCCCGTTCCTCCTTTAGATCGACGATTGTGATCTATTTGGACTCCGGCCTTTGAGAGTCTCTCATTTGTCCTCCTCTGATTTCTTTCAGAGCACTACTCCTCTGAAATGTGCATATCTCTTCCTCATGTCCCTTCCAGCTCCAACGACCTGGATTCACTCCGCTCTTCGCGACTTCGCGAAGTTTTCTTCTTGCTCTTGGAAATTCCTCCGGATCTTTGACTTCTGGTTCTCGTGATCTTTCGCCACCTGTCTCCTCCCGACAATGGATGATTTCACTGCCTTCGGGACTTCGACAAGTCCTCACTCCTTTTTCACACTTAGAAAAATATATGCCTGAGACTTAGACTATTCTCGACTCTTTTCTACACTCCTTGCAGAGTTCTGTGCTAGTTCTCCTGAGCTTTAGCTCGGCTTGAAACCTTCAAGGTTCTCGGCTCTCCTGCGTCCTTCTGCAGGCTTTCTAGTGCCCTCCTGGAAACTTAACGCTCTTCCTACTAATCTTGTAAGGTGAACTTACTTTATCCTTGGCACACTCGCACTCGTTTCTGCCTTCTAACGGATTCTCCCTAAGCCCTTCCAGAATTTTTAGGGTATCTCCTTTCCTCGCTCAATGCACACTTGCAAAACCTTCCTTCCTCAAAGTGTTCAACAACCCTAGGGTTCTCTCAACGTCTCCAACACTTCAGAATGTGCTGGTTCTGTATGCACTCACACTTGCTCAATGCCCTTCTGGCAGAGTCTTTCAAAGTATTCAATAACTCTGCGCTATGCTTCCTCCTGCGCATACTTTCTTTCCAAGGTATTCAAAAACCTTGAAATTATCCATTGAGTATGTGAATTATTCTGGTGTGCCCTCCTAGCACGTTCTTCTCTGACTCGAAAGAGTTCAGACATGCACTCCTTGTGTTGAATCATAGAGTTTCAACTCTTTGTCGTGCACCCCTTGCACTTAGCCTAAAGAACCCAAAACTAATTCAACACACTCACAGATAGAGGGTTCTATTTCTATCCTTGCAGATGAATCCTAACATACATCTACAACATGAAAACACATGAATGACATTCAAAATTAAACATCCATTGCACAGAAAAATGACAAACAGGAAAATATGTTCTTTTCTATTAATGGTGGAATGCCAATTTACAATGCGTGAGTCCAGACTACCACTGAGTCTCGGCTCTCACCAATCTCCTACAAAAATAATCCTTACAACCTTTTTCTTTTTGGGCATACAATATAAATATTTATACAAGAGGGGCTCGACGAGCTTCCCCCCAAACTAAGCTAGTGGTGTCTAATCACCATTCAAAACGCTTGACTAATGAGGTAGATTACAACGATGGAAATATGATCCAAATCGGATATAGATCCCTCCTACCGTCAACCACTTAATGGTGATCTCATCTACAACTTGTGTGAAAGCACAACTTGACTCTTCCAGCGTGACAACATTAATTGACTTAATCCCGATTTAGATTTTGAAGGAAAAATGAGAGGGTGACGCCTCTCCCTTCCTTGAATGCGCACCAATCGTGCTAATCAACTGGCATGTGGAGCGATGCTGCTACATCAAGGTCCCACCTACTAGTATTATATTATTAGCATAGTTTAAATAATAGGGCTTTAGCAATACTTTGTGGGCGAAATTCCTCGTTGCGATTTTAATCTTCAACAATACTTAATCGGCTTTTCTCTGTAATCAATTGACATATTACATTAGTTGACTGATTGGCCTAGTATAATGGTAAACTAGGCCCTCCAACATCTCCTCGCTTTCAAATCCTTCTTCATCTCGAAGAAGGAGGAGTTTGGAGTTAGACAAAATTACAAAACTTTGAAAATGACAAAATTTACAATAAATGTGCTCAAGAGTGTTATGCTAGAATACTTGATAGTGGCATTGGTGTTGCTAGAATCGAGTCTACTAGTGCTTCTGGACTAAATTTTGGTGGTGGCTCAAGCTGATGTGTGTGCTTGCTACAATGTAGGTATTTTCTTGAATGCATTTGTGTAATCTAGAAGATTACAACATTGGCGTCGTTGCCTCCTTCATTTGGGTTGGGTGACAACAACAATGAGGGAGGTTCGAACCCGAAAGAGATGTTGACTTGAAGAACTTGCAAGTGGAATATTTATTAGAGAATGAGAAGTAATCTTGTATTGTATTTTGTGTGCTTGCAAGTAGTAACGACAAAATAATGGCTGCAAATTGAAGAACAAATATCTGTTCATATAGTGTTACTTTTGGAAGATGAAAATGGAGAATACTATGAATGAAATCCAATTTAGGTCCATTCTGAAGGCTCTCCGACCATTGGTCGGGTGATGATCAGTCTCTTGAAATCATTACAAGAATTCCTAAAAATTATATTGAATGTATTAAGCTCTTGTATTTTTATCGTGAAGACAAGATTCTTTCTTTTCCCAGTGTGGAAGAAACTTTTGCTATCCTATTACCTGCTTGTGAAATGTTTTTTAGGATTGTATGAATGAATGTATGTGATATATGAATGTTGTTCATTGGATTACTCTACAACATTACAAAATTACAGAGGTGCTATATACTTCCCAAATACTTTTTTTTCTCAATTTGAAAGCCAATCTTGGTGACACAAGTGATTACAAGCCTGATTGTAGTCATTTATAGATGCTAAAAGAGACTCTGCAATAAATTTTAACTTGGCTCTTGAATATTCTAGCAAGTCATTGGCTTGATTACAAGGACCTCTATAATGCATTAGAGAAACAAATTGGTGAGAAGTTTCATCAGTGGGAATGATTCAATGATGCGACGAGGAATTACTAGAAGCCATATTAAAACATTGTTGTGAAGATAATGAACTTAATTGAGCATTATGAGATCCTTTATATGACAATGAAAATTTTATGGATGTCCTAGAAATTTTAATTACTTTATTTCTAAAAACCTATTGAGGATGGACGTATAATTACTGACACATCATTTCACGTTACTGTTCTTACAAATTGGTTTAATATTATGGCCATGCTTATCATTTAAGGCTATGGTTGGGATAACCTATATGTAATAGAGAGCAATGGATGGAAGTGTCCATTTCAATGGGAATTAAAGCAGTGGATAGCCGATACCCTCCCTGGTCAATTTAGGTTTGTTGGTCAAAATTGGTGCGTGATGATTAGTTAAATCAATTGCTAACCAAACTGACTTGTTGGATAAAGAAAATGGAAAGAGATGATCTCAATTGGCTGGTGCAAAATATCATAGTTTGATAAATATAAGATCATAAATAAGATGCATTACAATACTCAACTAATTGATGCATGGCTTATGCAATGAACAAATGGTAGAAATTTTATATCTATTCATGGGCCATAGGCCGACGACTCAGACTATGAATTGAAGTCCGTTGTAGTCTAGTTGGTGATGGTTGAATTCAAGATGCTAGTCAACTGATGCATTCGACTACTACATTATTGGCTTTGGTTAATTGATGCATTCAACCAACTCATTATTAGTTTTGGTTGGGAGTTGAGAAACAAAATTGACTAGTAGAATTCTCAAAATTGACAAGTTTTTCAATATGATTTAGGATGGTCTAAAAGTTACAATGAATAAGTCACTTGTCTCATTGATGTATAAAAATATGTCTTAAGAAGAAAAATGTCAATATAATGAGGTTGAAAAAAGAGCTATATGAGGTTTTTTTTTAAGGGTCAGGTTATAAGTTGTATATAGGTGTAGTATGAAGGTTGATAATCATATAATTAATTATTGAAAAATGTTAATGGATTAATATATTAAATATATGATTACATGAAGGATAGTCTAATAGAGTCTATAATAAAGTAAATACTCAATTCTAAAGTTAGAATAGTTGAAAAAAAGAAGAAAAAAGAGAAATGTTGTTGGGTGACTCGATTGAATTAATGTACAATGAAATTGAGTCGATTGAGTTAGTGAGTTTTCATTGTAAGTTGGTTCCTCACTCACATTAGTCGATAGCACTTTGGTCGGGTCAATGAAAGTTTGTTATCAACATAAAGAGTTTTTGTACAATTGAATTTTACTAATAGTTAGAGCATCATAGTAGACTCTAACCATTGAGTCATATCTTAGAGAAGTTAAGTCGTGATCACAAATTAGAGTCCTAGAATTGAGTCAGAGTCATAGTCATCATTTATGTAAATATAAAGTCTAGACTCCATTTGATTACCAAAGACCTGAAAGTATAAAGAAGCCATGGTTGACAGTAACAAAGCAACATAAGACAAAGTTTTAAGAATTGGTAGAGCATATAGCAAGGGTATCCAAGTTTGATCAAGTAATGAGAATATAGGCATTGGAACATTAACATTGAGCACTTGATTGAAAGACAATGTAGCATTGAAGACGAGCATTGCTTGAGGAATTTTTTGTAGCATTTGATTGAGCATTTCATTAGAGCACTTTCAGAGAGTACTGATTTTAAATTTCTCGCTAAAATGACAAGACAAGGGAATATTCCATTCAAGAAAGAGACATAAGATGACACACACACACAAACAGATATGAAAGGACAAGATGATGACACAAGAACAATTGAACTGATTGAGACCCCCAACATAACAATTGTAGAATATTTCCTTGGGTTGTGACCTTAGAATCCATAAAGTAGAGAAATGGTAGGTAGTCCGAAACATGTTGCTCTACCATGGGGTCTTGTGGAGGGGAAATATAAGCACATGATGATCCACTCACTTCCCCATAGGCACCATGGTGTAACAATAGGGAGGACCATACTGACCGTGGTATCCTCCTTTATATCCACCTCTACCTTGATAACCAACTCCTATACCTCCTTGACCTTGGTTTTGTTTTGCAACTTGAGTATGATAGAAAATATGGTAATTCAACTTGTTTCAATTGTTATGTTGAATTTTTATTGTATTATGGGTTGAATATAAATAGATAGAAAACCATTTTGGCTTCATGTTCTTCAAATTATTTAGGTAGTCTTTCGTGATGTGGTTGGTAATGAGTTGACATAATTCACAATAGTATTCACGATGGACCTTTTTGACATCTAATTATCTTTCTTTCAACTCATGGTACTTGTAGTAGTCCTTGATGTTCCCTTTTTTCATATAGATAGTGCACCAAAGGTCACTTCTCCACATAGCGAGGTCTGAGAGTGTTTTTTGCATCATCTGCAATATTTATTCAACCTTTGTATCCGTGGATAGTGTGGTCTAGTCATCATTCAAATCTATTTGTTTCACTTTTTTAAGGGAATATTTACAGGATTGAATCTCATGCATTATTAATGGTGCCCTAATTTTATGAAATAGTCTTTCCACAAACCACTGGATTAACAATTCCTTGCTGATTGTATAAGGGATCAGGATGAGTAGGTTTTGAAATATTTTATCACATTCCCTTATAGATTCTCCTAGAATCTATTTAATTTCCTTCAACTTATGTGTATCCAAGTGTTTTCTATCTTGTGTTTTAAATAATTTCAAGAAATTACTCTTGATTTCTACCTTCATTCTTGTTTGGTTATCCTTGAAGTTCATGAACCAAGCGAGGGATATTTTTCTAAGGGCCCCAACATACTGTTCTATCTATTTCATTTTATCTGTAATGTCCATGGTATTCCAAAAATTATTAGATATGAACCAATGTCTCTTGGGGTCCTCATCCCCCTCATATAGAGGTAGGTGATGTTGCAACATTTTGTTTGTGAAGATGGGTTTCGACTATGACTGGATTTTTATTGGTGGAATCAATTGCATTGCTTGTTTGATTGATTTTGTAGATTGAAACTTTTCAATTGGCTATGAGGTTGCCTATGTTTGGTAGGATTTATCTGTATACTCGAAAATACTACTTACTTCTGGTCGTGTCTCTCATCACAACCCTCAGTTGAAACTATGTGTTCTTCTTCAGTTATTAAATTTGGCAGGGGGGCATAGTCATGAGATCCTGAATATGGACGTGTATATTATTATCACCTTCGACATTTACCTAGTTTTTAGACTAGGGTATCTCAATTAGAGTTTGTTAATGACTTGTTCTTTTTCATTTAGTTAATTCCACACCGAAGAAAGATTGGAGTCTATTTGTAGTCACTTCTAGATAAATTCTCTAACTTAGGGACTTGCTTGATTTAAGTTTGAAAATATTCACAACAACGGTCCCGACTCATTGACATACATACTCTCACTATTCCCTGCCAGTCGAAGGGTGCCAACCCCAACCTCTATTAACTACAACTCTTCATCTAACCTAGGAACCATCGAGGTTGCTTCCACTACCACATCTATCTAATCAACATTAAACTTAGATCGGTCCAACGCTCCAATGACTCGCCGATCCTAAGGAAATCTTCTTCTACATTGACAAGGGCCTGTGACATCATGTATCTCAACCCTTCTCCTTTGTTTTTTGTCTCATTCAATATTTTGAAAATTGATTATTGGCTTGTGAAATTGCATTCTTCTTGTGGCTATTTTATTTATTCTCTCATCTAATGTATATTCCCTTTATTTTTTAGTTGACATCCTCCCTTTTCTTAGCATTCTTGCAAGGTCTTCCTCGGTGTAGGTTGGCCAAGGTTTTACTCCAATTGAGGCATCTCATGAATAGTTATCCCCCATTGCCGACCTCGGTCTTACTCTCGGTCAGCGATGGAAAGATTGTTAGTCATGTTCATTTTCGCAAAAAGTATTCCCATGATTCTTGGTTATTCTTGTAGTCTAAGTTCAAAAAATTATCCCACTCTTGTTTTGTAACGTACCTAGCCCCAAGCTAGATCACGTCACTGCTAAAATAACCCAATAATTTTTTTTGATACCAAATTTAGATGCGGAAATAATACACAACATGACACTCATACTCATGCAACTATCCATACTAATTAAAAACGTAAATGCAACTACTTTAACTATGCACAATGACAAATAATCACATATAGAAACATTCAACCACATAAATGTAAATTCATATGCATCATTCTACTCACAATAAGTAACATTAACTAGAATAACTCATAGTAAAATGCATACCAACTATATCAAAATTTAACATGAATACAAAAACCAAATAATAACATTTATCTTAAGAAATATGCAACTTGCTGTAGAGGACAAACATTCCTCCCAACGATAGAGTTTTTTTTCTAGTTCTCAACATTAAGTCACCCTCAATTTGGGGATATGAATACACAAGAGATGGTGGCCCCTAAGGTTGGCTAATTCTCCCCTTTCAACAATCAATTCCCACAACTAATTCTAGTCCACTAGCTCTCTTCTCCATAACCTGCACAACCCAAGGGATGGAATCCCCCTTCACTGCTCAAATCCCTCATGCCTTTCCATTCCCCTCCAGGGATTTCAACATAGGTTCGAATAGAAATCTCTCTTCTAGGACCTTAGGAATTCTACAACTGCAACAAGAATTCACCCAACAACATAACACTTGCTTCCCTTGATGAATTTCGAACAAAAAGTTACTCATAGGCACACAACCTATTTCTCCATGAAATCACAGCTCCAAACAGATGCCAAATATTCCCACAACAACTGACTTCAATATTCAACACTCAGAACATCTTTGCAATCCTACTGGATGTCTGTGCTCAACCTTTACCTTCCGAAATTCCATACATCTGGCCAAATAATCAATGACATCTTTATTCATACCAAGCCAAAAATATTGGCCTCTTACAACTGTAATAGTTTTATGGTATCCTGGATGTCCAATGTATGGCACATTATGCATCTCCTTTAAAACTAGATTTCTCAATTCCTGAGAATTGAGAACATAAACTCTGTTCTGGAATAAGAGGATTCCATCCTCTTCTAGTTTATAATCCTTATATTTTTGTTGTAAGATTTCTTTAGCTTGCACATAATGCTCGTCTTCTGTTACAACCTCTAGAATTCTATCTTTAAAACTATCTTGTACATACTAATCATTGTAGCATGAAATTTATGCACCTTTCTTCCGAGTGCATCAACCACCTTGTTCTCTTTTCCCCTTATGTGCTTTATGTCAAAGTCATATTCACTAAGAAATTCTATCCATAAATTTTGTCTAGCGTTTAGCATTGATTGTTCAAACAAGTGTTCCATACCACTATGGTCTATCCTCAATTCAAATTTTTTGCCCATAAGGTAATTCCTCCACATCCTTAAAAAATGTAATATGGCTTCCAAATCTAAGTCATGCGTGGAATAATTTATTTCACGCTCCTTCAATTTTCTAGACTCACAAAAAATTACATTTCCATTTTGTGTAAGTAATCCATTGATCCCTTCCTTGCATGCATATATGCACACAACAAAATCCTCATCTGGATTTGCAACTTTTAAAATAGGTTCACTGGTTTGCAAATCCTTTAAGTGCTGGAAATTTCCTTCACACTTAGCACTCCATTCAAACTTCACTCCTTTATTTTGAAAATATGTTATTGGGTGTGCAATCTTGGAGAATCCCACGATGAATCTCCTATAGTAACCATCTAGACCCATAAATGATCTAACCTCTGAAATGTTTGTTGGTGTTGACCAAATTTTGATTTCTTTGATTTTATCTCAGTCCATTGCTATGCCATCTTGCGAAACAATATGACCCAAATAATGGATCTACTTTTGATAAAAAGTGCATTTACTCAACTTGGAATACAATTGGTGCTCTCTCAACACTTGTAACACCATCCTAAAATGTTTCTCATTCTCCTCCTCCGTCTTGGAATATATAATAATATCAGCGAAGAATGCAATGACAAACTTGTTCAAGAAATCTTTGAACACCCTATTCATCATACACATAAATGTAGCAGGCACATTTTTCAACCCAAAAGGAACCACTACAAATTCATAGTTTCCATACCTTGTCCTAAAGGCTATTTTGCTAATGTCTTCTTCTATAATTCTAACTTGATGATAACCTAATCTCAAGTCAATCTTGGAGAATATCTTTGCTCCTTTCAGTTGATAAAAAAGATCATCAATCATTGGCAAATGATACTTGTTTTTTATTGTAACCTTGTTCAGTTGTTTGAAGTCGATACACAACTTCAATGTTCCATCTTTTTTCGATACACAACCTCAATGTTCCATATTTTTTCTTAACAAAAAGAAATAGGGCTCCCTAAGGAGAAACACTTGGGTGTATGTACCCTTTCTTCAACAAAATATTCTAGCTTAATTTGCAACTCTTTTGGCTCTAGAAGGCTCATTCTATAGGGAGTTTTGGACACTAGGGAAGCTCTAGGCATTAAGTCAACATAGAAATCTATATCCCTTTTTAGTGGAAATCCCGGAAACTTGCCAAACACATCTTCATATTCTTCTAAGACTAGATAATATTCAATATTTGGCTCCTTATCCTTCATTGGTTCTTCCATATGGGCTGCATATATTTGTCACCCTTTTCTAAAACTTCTTTTCAGCAGCAATGCTAAAATATCTTGGAAAGATATAGTCCTTGGAATACCTTGCACTGTCCTTGAATTCCCTTCCTCATTAAGACACATGAAAGCATTGTTATAACAATCTAATACAACACGATGTTTTGCTAGCCAATCAATACCAATCAAGCAGTCATAAGACCCAAGTGGTATGATGTTCAAATCTGCCTTAGTGTTGACTCCATTCGTGTTTATTGGGCATTTATTAACAATCTCATTAATTCTTCTCTTGGTTCCAGTAGCTAGTTGAACTAACCAAAACTTTTCATGCTTAAATTTCTTCAATTTAAATCTTTCAACTAGATTTGAATCTATATAGTTGTGATTAGCTCCATAATCAATCAAAATAGGTATGGGATGATTATCAATCTTACCTTCCACCTTAATCATGTGGGATTGATAGTCCTCTTTTCCATTGTTCAAGGATGCATAGATCCTTGGCATTCTTCTGCCCACGTCCTTTACTATCTCCTCATGCTTGATGTTATGCACAATGTTCATGTTGTCTCCTCGGTGAGCAAAATATTTATACATGTGATCTTCTTCAAATCCCCAACACTTTATGGGATGTTGTCTTGGATTCTTTCCCAAGTAATCTATTATTTTCCGATTGCCTTGAGATGGTTTCCCTTGTTGATATGCTTGAGATATATTTTTGATGGAAGGTGGCTTGAAACCTTTATTCCTTTGATCCATATTGCCTTTCTTATTGTCATACCATGCCTTTTGGAAAGCTGAACTTCCTTTTTTATGCTCATACAAATACCTAGCCTTCCTTATGACTTCTTCTAAATTCTTGGGCTCATCAAACTGAATTTCAACTCACGTCACTGCTGAAATGACCCAATAAAAATTTTCTGATACCAAATCTAGATGCAGTGGAAATAATACACAACATGACATTCATACTCATGCAACTGTCCATACTAAGTAAAAACGTAAATGCAAGTACTTTAACTATGCACAACAACAACTAAGAACATATATAAACATTCAACCACATAACTGGAAATTCATATGCATCATACTACTCACAAAAAGTAGCATTAACTGTTGAAATATTGTAAATGCAAAGAATATTCTATTTATTATTGATCTATTATTCATTAGATCAATCCCCTTTTGTGGATTGATCATTTCGGGCATTATAATTGACCAAATCTCCTTTTGCGGATTGGTCAAACCCTAATTGTAATATGAAAATTAAGAAGTCGGCCCCCACGCAAATTAAAGTGGTTCTAACCACCTAGAAAAACAATTCAGCCCTGTCAGTGAAGAGACACCTCCTTTCAACACTTGCCATCTTGTATAAATAAATGAAGCCAACCACTCATTTGTTCACTCACTTAGCTCACTCATCTAGTGCACAAGTATTGAAGGAAGTTGCAGTTACCAGTTGCCAGAAGAAGAGAGAGAGGCACATTGCTTGGGAGAGGATATTCTCTAGTGTTTGGTTTATTGTCTTGGCATTGGATTGGATATGGTACTTGGTTATTGAATCTATATTAAATAAGTTTTGCTGGGTTTTCTTCCCCTTGAGGGTTTCCCAGGATAAATGCTTGTGTACTCTTGTGATTGTGTTTCTCTCAGTGATCCTATCTATGCTATGGTTATCTCGTAAATTGAAAAGAAACCTAATAATAGCTTAAAACTTAACATGGTATCAGAGCTAAGATGAAGAGAGAATCTTTCACGGGAAAAATAAAAACGTCACTGTTGCCATACAAGAAAATTAGGGATTTTTATTGAAGAATAATTTCAGCCCCAAAACCATCTAGAAAAGTGCGCTCTACCTTAAGGAACACTTTGGCATCTTCAACACACCTTTTTCAGTGGCTAGATCTCTCAGAAAGTGACACCCTAGTTTTCACAAAGTACCAGAAGTACCAGAAAACCAGAGTACCAGAAGTACCAGAGTACCAGAAGTACCAGAAAACCAGAAGCACCAGTCCAGAAATCCACTAATCAAGTTTGAAGGGGTAAAATTTGGATTTTCAGAAATCTGAATGTACCAGCATACTTGCCTCAGTCCAGTGCATATTTTGGTGAGTTCAGTTTTCAGATCCAAGAAATTTGATTTTTCTATTATTTCTATAGCCCGGAGGGCTAGGGTTTCTACTGCAAGAAAGAATGGCTACCAGCATGAGGGTAGAAGACAGGATGGAAGGATTTAGAAACTTCAGATCTTGGAAGCATAGGTTGCAGATGATTCTAGATGAGAATGATTTCCTAGAACATGTTACAGTGGGTGTACCAGAACCAGATGAAGAAGAGAAAAAGACCAAGCATAAGAAGAATGAAAAGAAAGAAAAGAGAATCGTGTAAGATTCAGTAAAGGATCACTTGATCCCTCATATTTCTGAACTACAGACAACAAGACAAATGTATGAAGCACTCAACAAGTTATATGAAAGTAAAGACATTAGCCATAATATTTCCTTAAGAAATCAGCTTCGTAATATGAAGATGGAAAACTCAGAATCTGTCACATCCTATCTTATGAGAGTTTCTCAGATCAGAGATCAGCTTGCAACCATTGGAGATGTCATTAGTGACAAAAATCTTGTAACCACAACCCTAAATGGGTTTCCAACATTTTGGATTCCTTTTGTACAAGGAGTGTGTGCAAGAAGCAAGTTACCCAAGTTCGATAAGTTATGGGTAGATTTCACACACAAAGAATCTAGACTTGCAGACCAACATAAGAGATTAATTGTTGACAAATAGAAAGCTCTTACAGTTCAAAAGAACAGAAGAAGTTCCTTTGGGAAGAACAATAAAGAATCTAACTCTGTAAGAGTTCCAGATAAGAAGAAAAATGTTTCAAAGATCAGATGCTACCACTGTCAAAAGTTGGGACACTTTTCCTATGAATGTCCTAAAGGAAAAGGGAAAATAAAGCATCAAGAACATGTGGCAGAGGAAGAAGAATCTCCTCCCTCAAAGAAAACTTTAGTAGAAATCGAGAAATATGTACTTTAAGTTGAACATAGTTGATCTGAAGAAAGATAGCAAATGGTGGAGTCCGTGGAGCCTCCCCACACAAAAACAAAAGATAAGTATTCATGTTTATTCTTAGTATCTTGTTTACTTTAATACTTTATCATTACAAGTTATATTTTTGTGAGAATGTTAATTAGCCTCATTTTATTTCAGTGTCTATGCAGATTTATGAAGAAGTATCAAAGAAGAGGATAAAGAAAGAGATAAAATATTTATTTAAGGTATGATCACTCATGAGAGTGAAAAAGGTACGTGTTCAGCTATGATAGTAAGGGAAAATTTGGTAATTTCATAGCTAGAGTGAAAAAGAGTTCAAAAGTCTTCATCATGATTTGGGTTTTAGATGTGTACATGGTTGAACAAGTTTTGCTTAAGAAAAGATGTGTACTACTTTGATAGAAATCATGATATAGTTTTATTTGATTACTGCTTATTGTTACTGACTGAATGGCTAAGTGACATATATCATAAAGCATACTCTAAGTAAGTTTACAAGTCTTGGAAGAAAGAAATTATGCCTTGACTTGTAGAAGTTAGACAACATGAGAAGGACTTATGATATGGTGACAATCAGTAAGAACCAGACAATATCTAGTATCTATATAGGAGCAGGAGGCTCCTAAAGATGCATAACATAAATGTTCAAGATGAAGAGAAATATGGATGCTCAAATATAGTTGATGAGATGCAGGTAACTGTAGGTTGCTCCAGTACCGTTCTTATAGATGCAGAGGGAGCAGGTTGATCCAGTATGAAGTCAAAAATAAAGAAATGTTCGAACTCAAGAAGGCGCCCATGATATTACAAAAGAGAATGTCAAGGATGATGATTAGAAGCTCTTATTTTGGTGCAAGAGGGAGCTATGTCTCCGAGTTCAAAATGGAGGATCATGATTTGGTGCAGTTAGGAAAGCAGATGGATGGTGCCTAGCAGATGGGTAGCATGGTATTATACCATGGAAATATTTTGGACCACAAGAGATTTTTTTCCAGATCCCATAGCTAGACCTTCGTAGAGAAGGAAGAGAGCTTCGTAGAGAAGGAATGAGCAATCCCACAGGTAGACTTTCATAGAGAAGGAAAAGGAAGAGACCTTCGTAGAGAAGGGGAATGAAAAATTTGCCAAGGTTGGCCTCTGTCCAAGTGTTGAGTTTTGGATACCCTAGGGACATGCTAGAATACCCTCGTAGAGAGGGGTGTGACCACCCTCGTAGAGAGGAGTGTGGATGTTTCTCCAAGGGGCAGCGGAAAGATACTCTCCTCTGGCCAAGGATTGAGTAGCCTGGAACACAAACCTTGACCATGTGGAATGGTTAGTTGGATCTTGAGGTTTGTGTCATGATTCTGCATGGATCATGGAAAGGGAGTATAGTCTTGCCCAGGCTAGAATCATAGCTTCTCTAGTTCATGTGGGATGACTAGGAGTGAAGCTATGGTAGTAGACCTCTCCATTGGATGGGTGAGATAGATGACTACAAGAGAAGGGAAAACATAAAAGGAATGGAAAAACTCATAGAATATCTTTTGTGTGAAGATAAGATATCTTATGTGTGAAGATAAGACATCTTATGTGTGAAGATAATATATCTTCTGTGTGGAGATAAGAAAGTGTATCTTCTGCGTGAATATGAAAGAAAGAAAGAGTATCTTCTGCGCGAAGATAAAGAGAAAAAAACTTCTTTAATATGGATTCATGGAGAACCAGTCAGTGATCGTGATGCCAGATGACCAAGTAGATTATATTGATGCCTCCTGTTACCCAGTTGATGATATTGCCCAGTTGATGATGTTATCAAGTGGATGTTGTTACCCAGTTGATGATGTTATCTAGTTGATGTTGTTGTCCAGTTGATGATGATTATCCAGTTGATGATATTTCCCAGATGATATTGTTCAGTTGATGATGACATCCAATGACCTGTCAAAAGATAACGAATACCCTTCTTGTTAAGAGGGAGTGTTGAAATATTGTAACTGCAAAGAGTATTCTATTTATTATTGATCTATTATTCATTAGATCAATCCCCTTTTGTGGATTGATCATGTTGGGCATTGTAATTGACCAAATCCCCTTTTGCGGATTGGTCAAACCCTAATTGTAAGATGAAAATTAAGAAGTCGCCCCCCAGGCAAATTAAAGTGGTTCTAACCACCCAAAAAGACAAGTCGGCCCTGCCAGTGAAGAGACACCTATTTTCAGCACTTTCCAGCTTGTATAAATAAAGGAATCCAACCACTCATTTGTTCACTCACTTAGCTCACTCCTCTAGTGTGAAAGTATTGAAGGAAGCTACAGTTACCAGTTGCCAGAAGAAGAGAGAGAGGTACATTTCTTGGGAGAGGATATTCTCTAGTGTTTGTTTTATTGTCTTGGCATTGGATTGGATTGTTGGACACACCTACCACACTTAGAGGGGGGGGGTGAATGAGTGTGGGGATATTTTTCTCAAAACTTCCCTCTTACACAAAAACTCCTTAGTTAACATTCAACATTTTCTCATTACTCATTGTTGTCATTTATAATCAGTTAGATGTGAATACATATCAACAACATATCATCAACAAATCATCTCCACAAG
>ML808980.1:161364-183940 GCA_009831015.1 Picea engelmannii | reverse complement strand
CTCTACCACCACTCATAAATCTCCTCTAATATCATCATCTATGCATGAGTGCAACTATTATACAATCTCGGTTCATGTATTACTTGCAATGGAATTAATGTTGTAATCTAAGGGATTGCATGATGAAGTTAGTAGTAGTGCACATACACAACATAATATACATAAGTAGTCTATAGTAATATACAAGCATGAACACATAGAAGGAACTAGTAGTTGTGGAACCAAAAATAGGTAGTATTTTATTATAACAGATCAAGTACCACTATCCTCTCTTGTTACATCCATGATCACATCTATTTATACATCAATACTAGTGGTAGGTAGTTACAACTGCTCTAACTACCCTGGTCTATGCAGTCAATCAACATATTAAATTGGCCAACTGACTAACCTATTTGATTAGTCGAATATTCCCTCCAACATGCCTCTAGTTGTCCCCTTGTTTTACTCATTTGTCTTTGAACAATTATTTTCCCAGTAATTGACCATTCCCTGTGAAATGATTTCAGTCATTTCCAGATCAATCTTTCCTTTATTCTTTGAATAAGGGAATTCATGATTCCATCTCTCTCTAACTTCTTGTGATCCCTGGGTGTCCATCTCTATCTGTTATCATGTACTTTCTACCTCATGCTAGTTTTCAAGGATCCCTTTATCCCTTGACTCCAGTGGGATTTTCCCTATTGACTTCGACGCTTGTATTCTAGGGGTTTGGTTTATAGGAAAATGTACCTTGGGCCTATTTTCCTCATTGGTGGGTGACCTCGGACCAATTAGGGATAATATTTCATTGTTCCTTGACCTGGTTACTTCTCATGTGATTGACTCTAGCTCATTATCACACTGTTATTATTCGTGCACTAGATGGTTCAATGTTCAAATGGATTGTACCGGATTCCTAGACACATGTGAGTTGTATCAACATTCAGGAGGGACATTCCATTCAAGTATCTCTCCACATGTTCCAACCACAACATGTTTTTCTAGATATATAACTCCAATTTCCATACTTTGGATAGTGATTCTTGGGTGTTCCTCATATTCTTAGGGGCTAGTGGACTTTCCCCTATTGACACCGGTACCTAGATTCTAGGGGTTAGTCTTAATTCATTATGTACATTGGTCATATTTTCCTCATTGATGGGTTACCTTGGACCAATTTGAGAGAATCCTCATTTCTCTTGGACTTGGTAGGATCTCATGTGCTTGACTCTAGCTCATTTTCACACTGTTGATATTAGTACATATATTTCAACGATTTATCCTCAATTGTAGTTCTTTGGATTTGATAGGCTCTATTCAACATTTTGTAGATCCATTAGCTTAATATTCCCTCCCAACAACTCGCTTTAGATATTGGGAGCTCCTATCCTGTTCAACAAGGCCCCTTTGCTCATTTATTTCCATCCCATTGGGGCACTAGTTCCTATGTATTCAACTTATTTACAATGTAATACCCCAAGGCTGGACCCCTACTGAATTGTAATGATGTTTATAGGTTGGTGAGCCAAGTGTTTATAAGATGGGAGGCTTATGTGTTTATTAGGCCAGAGAGTCTGGATCGCTTAAGGATAGTGAGACTATTTTTGAATATGTAAATACTCACATCATTAATATAATTACATCGTTGTGTGTAGACCGACCATGGAGAAAGAGTTATGCGGGAATAAGCTCCACTGGGAAGGGAAAGGGAAGGGGATAAGAGGCTAGGAAAAAGGGATAAGCTTGAGGGCTTAACCCAAGGGAATATTATAATATATTTTCCTAAAGACTAAGGTTTTGAAAATAACCCCTCTTATCCTAAGTTCCTTTGGGGAAAGGAACGAACTCCAAGTGGGAAGGAACGAGCTCCCAAGAGAGCCATGTGTCAATCTTGGCACATGTAGTTTTATGGGAGAAATCAATTCATTGTGGGGTTTGCTTAGACATTCTTTCCATGCTCCGCATGCATGCGCACACTGAGAAACTGAGCATTCATGCAACCATCCATTTCCTCCATTGTTGACCTCTGCAACATTCATGCAAGCTCTGAAACTGGAAAAACCCGTGAAGCTAACCCATTTTTATCCTCTGAAGCACAAAACAAATGCACAGTGCATGAGCCATATCTCACCCTAGCTATTTTTTTGTTGCTTCCCACATTTTTCCTTGGACTCATGTGGCTTACTGTCATTACTAGAGCTATACCCGATTTGCTGTTGTGATTACCCTGACTAGATTGTCCTAGGAGCTGGACTGAAGAAGAAGTTTGTCAGGCATGTGAGAAACTCTCTCCAGGTGAGACAGGTTGATGGGGAAGTGAGTTTCCCAGAGGGAGCCTCACGATGGTTGTAGTGATCTGAGACTTCATGTTCGACCTATCACTGAAGCCCTGGAAGGGGAGTGGGGAAGTCGAAGGACTGTCAAGCAGAGAAGGAGCACACTCCCTGGGGTGGGACAAGCGTGTGGGGAATGAGGGACTATAATATGTGGATGTGAGTGGACTCATGGGGACATAATCCTTCATATATACTTTGTAACCTTAGACTAGCCTAGGATTCCCTTTACCCTGGGTGGAGTTTAGTCCCAACTCGGGGGTGACCCAGTGTTGATAGATTAGAGCAACGTGGTCTAAGGCTGGGAGGTTCGTGGAAGGTCTGGATGCAGTTGGTGGCTTTCATAAAAATATAAGTACCATATCTATGTTAATTGTTTGTGCTGTGTATTCTGTACATGTCTTTATATTTATAAGAATTGCATGTGTTGCTGCATGTATGTTTTACTTTGATTTCCGTATTTAATTTGTGTACTAGTAGAATGAATATTAGTTGTTTAAGTTTATATGTATGATGTTCCGCAAATATATTTATATGCCATATCCCAATAGGTCTATTCCTGGGCATGGAAATTTCTGACCATCAAAAACAGAGTGAGAATTTTTTAGTTCAAGTGACATTTCCCAACAAATGGAAAAGATATTGAACATAGCATAATTGAGGTAGTGTGGTCTGACCTGGGTGGCACGGGGACACTACAAATTGCTATTAAAGCCCAATGGTTTTAGCACTGAGCCTAGATGGGTCATATAAGTGGTTATGGGAAACCAAATTCACAAAGAATTGATGAAAAGAGTGCCAGGGGGGCGTTGAGAGAGCTCTTGGGTTATAATTGGAAACTCAAGGGGTATAGCGGTTCAAGGAAATATACAGAGAAATGAAACCACATCAATCGTGGTATTGGGACACAAAGTTTAAAATTGGGTCATAGGATTTTTTCGGGAGAAGGAAGACCCTTCACAACCGTCATATGTGGTAAAGGAGTAGGGTGGTTAAGAACTGAAGTCCTTCAGGACTTTGCTGCTCTGACGATTTAAAGTTCCTTATCGTAAAAGAGGCAAAAGCATCGAAGCTCCAGAGTCCTGGAGTGGATCTACACTATAGATCACGGGGAGAAGTGCTTAGCTGTTGGATGAGGCCCAAGAAATATCGAAGCCGTTAGAACAAGCCAATACCAGGAGGTAAGGCGCAGTGGAGAATATCATATTCCAACCATTAGATTTGTGCGCAAGTGAAGGTGAGTTGTAGATCTCACAACAGTCGGAGGTTCAGAACTCCAGGAGAAACGAGGCCTCAAGCTGCCAGGGGGAAAAATCCCTGAAGTCCCTAACTCCAGAGTTAATCTGAATCGTTCATGTTCAAGGACACATGTCCAAAGATTAAGCATGTTCAGAGCTTTGGCAGTCCGGGGGTTGAGTGGTGTTCAACATCAAAATCCTCCGAAGTCACGAAGTCCAGAGTTAATATGGATCGTTTATTAACGGGGAAATGTGTCCATAGATCAAATTGTTTGGGATTTTGACAGTGCGGGGGTTGTGTGGTGTTCAACATCAAAATACTCTGAAGTACCAAAGTCCTAGAGTGACGTGGCATGTTGACGTCACCCGAGATGACGTGGGAATGCAAGATGTGTGCCACGTGTCAGTGGGTTATGCACCCTTCGAAGATAATTGGTGCTGGTTAGAACACGACATGTGTTACTTGCTTGATTGAGCCACGTGTCCACTTCATGTGTCCTGCCACATGACACTCCTGGTGGTGGCACAAGGCAGTTAAACTTGGTGAAGAAGCTAGCTAGATCAGGGTACATTAACTTCGATAATGATATATCAAGATCGATAGCCGGGAGGCATTGCGGAGATCAAAATTGCGTGGGAGATAATTCTACAGGGCGGTCCCACAATCCAAACCACGATTTCCCAGAAGGGGTACATGTCAGTGTGGGGACAATTGCGGAATGATTGACGGGTTACTCCAAAACCGTCGACCCATTTCCTTGCAATTCAAACACAGACACCGTGGGCCACAGTGGACGCGTGGCGCCAAATCCTGCAGTCCGGAGACTTGGAACTCTGGAGGAACTTGGTTGAGGGTTTCTTAAGTGGGAGGAATCCCAGAGGCCTGAAGGCCGAAGCCCATTTAAGTCGTTGATCGCAAAGGAAACACCACAATAGATGTGACAGTCTGGGGATTTGACACTCTGGAAGATCCCAAGGAATAAGCAGTTGAGGTTGAGGACTCTCAAAGGTCAGATTCCATCTCAACCGTTGATCGTAGAAGACACGTGGTTCCAGATGTAGTAGTCCAGAGACTGGGCGCTCTGGAAGTTTCAAGAGTATGGACAATCCAGAACTCCCAAAGCCTGGGGTTCCGTAATAAATCTCATCCGTTGGTTGTTGAGGACCCGTGGACCATAGATCCACCCCACTTCACGAGTTCTCCAATTCGACACTCTGAGGAATTGGAAGGTTGGGGTTGAAAAAACCTCTGGAGCTCGAAGCTCCAGAGCACCGAAGTGTTAAATCCTCGAAGGACCACCTGTTCAGTACTTTGTCAGTTCAACGTTCGGGAGAATTACAAGGCGGTGAGGTAGAAACCTCCGAAGTGAAAGTTTCCAAGCCCCAAAGTTCCCAAGGCTCCGGATAAGCACTTGTTTTATGGCGCTTGGTCACCACCATGGTCACATGCGATTGAGGGTTAAAAACAAGTTGCTAATGCCCGAAAACTGTTTCCAAGAAAGACAAAATTTAGATGGCCATAAATATTTGGCCAAGGCTCGTAATTGAGGAAGGGAGAAGTCATTGGAAAGGTCTTGAACAATAGAAGATAACTATTCACCCATAAATTGGTTATGGATAGTCAATTTTCTTAGAAAAAAAGGATTGTAGAGCAATAAAATAAAACAAATGCGGAAATAAAACACAGAAGATACACAATACAATAGAGACACAAATATGTGTGGCTCACCCAGTGTGGGATACGTCCACCATAAAAATTTCCAGGTCTTATTCACTCTGGGAAGACAAGAAGACGTTTAAGAGGGAACAAAGGTAGAAAGGGAATAAGCCACCATTCTTCAGAAATAGTTCTCAAGGACAACAAACCCCTAGAGAGCCCAGAGTGAAGAAGATAGGTGGGCAAAGGCCAAGGAAGACACCCATTCAATTTTGGGGTTGTAAAGGAGATATTGTGTATAGAGATTGTCCACACAAAAGTGATAAAGTGAGAGATTTCCACAATGTACAACAAGTTGAAACAATGGAGGACACGGGCATAAGTGTTCCAAGGATCTACGCAGCCCTGGACAAAAAGCAAGCAGAGTTTCAATCACACATGATTGAAGTAGAAGGTATGATCAATAACCACACCTTTACTATTTTAATAGATTCAGGAGTTAGTCATAGCTATATAGATCTGAAGGTAGTGGAAAGATTACAATTTCCAAGAAGAAAGCATGGGAAATCTTGGCTGGTACAACTGGCTAAAGGATCCAAGAGAAAATTTGTTGGGATGGATACAGGAGCCAAGAGAAAAGTTGTTGAGCTGGTTACATCATGTCTAATGGACATGAAGGCGATAAGTACCAAGGTTTATTTGAACATCCCACCCTTGGGTTCATATGTTTGTCTAATTGGTATGAATTGGTTGGACCAACACCATGATATATTAGACTTCCATAACAAGGCATTTACTTTCCTGAACAAGGAAGGGAACCCAAGAACAGTCCAAGGAATTCCTAGGGAAGTTACTGTCCGAGATATCTCAACAATGCAGCTGAAGAAGTGTTACATGAAGGGTTGCCAAATATTTGCAGCTTATATGGAGGAAGCACCTAAGGATAAGGTGCTAAATCTTGAGGATCATGTGGTCCTGAAATATTTTGAGGATGTGTTCAAGGAGATACTGGGATTACCTCCTAAAAGAGATGTTGATTTCTCCATGAATTTGATGCCTGGAGCAAATCCAGTATCGAAGACTCCCTACCAGATGAGTACACCTAAACCGAAGGAGTTTCAAATGAAACTTGAAGAGATTTTGAAGAAGGGGTATATACGCCCAAGTGTGTCACCTTGGGGTGCCCAAGTTTTATTTGTGAAGAATAAGGACGAGACAATGAGGTTGTGTATTGAATTCATACGATTGAAAAAGTGACTATAAAGAACAAGTATCCTTTGCCAAGGATCGATGATCTCTTTGATCAGTTAAAGGATGCAAGGATATTACCAAAGATTGATATTAGGTCAGGATATCATCAAGTGAGGATCAGAGATGAAGACATCAGCAAGACCACCTTCAGGACAAGGTATGGTCATTATGAATTCACAGTGGTGCCATTTGGGCTATCAAATGCACCAACTGTTTTCATGTGCTTAATGAATGGTGTTTTCCAGGAATATTTAGACAAGTTTGTCATTATCTTTTTGGATGACATCCTTGTATATTCCAATTCAAAAGAAGAGCATGAGCATCACTTGAGGATCATGTTATAAGTGTTAAGAGATCACCAATTGTATGACAAATTGAGAAAGTTCTCATTTTATCATAATCGAATTCTCTATTTGGGGCATATCATATCCGAAGAAGGGATAACAATGGACCCTGAAAAGATTGAATCTATTAAAGGATGGACAACACCTAAGAATGTGACAGAAGTCAGATCCTTCATGGGACTAGCTGACTACTACAAAATATTAATCGCAGGGTTTTCGAGATTGCTCACCCAATCACTTCCTTGCAAAGGAAGGGAGTGAAGTTTCAATGGACAATAGAATGTGAAAAGAGCTTCCATCATTTGAAGCAGTTGTTAACCAATGATCCAATTCTGAGGATTGTTGATCTGAATGAAGATTTTGTGGTTTTCACCGACACATGCAAAGAAGGACTTGGTGGATTCCTCAGTCAGGATGGGTTTGTGATATGCTTTGAATCCAAAAAATTGAAAGAGCATGAAAGACTCTATGCCACTCATGATTCAGAGTTGGAAACCATAGTGCATGCCTTGAAGAAGTGGAGGCACTACCTCATGGGAAAGAGGTTTGAGCTAAGGACATACCATAATGGTCTGAAATATTTGTTTGATCAGTCAACTTTAAATTCCAGGCAGATAAGATGGTTTGAATTCCTAGGTGAGTATGACTTTGATATTAAGCACATCAAAGGAAAAGAGAACAAAGTGGCTGATGCACTCAACATGAGAGTGCATGAACTACATGCTACAACCATTATCATGTATCAAAATGATCTTAAAGGCATAATTTTTGAGGCTACAAAAGCATATTTGCAGTACACAGAGTAAGTAACAAAATTACAACAAGGTAAAATGTAGCAGAAGGTTGAAGATTATAAATGGGAAAATGATGAAATTCTCTTGTACAAGAATAGAATTTATGTACCCAATTCTAATGAATTAAGGATTACAATCTTGAAAGAGATGCATAATGTACCTTATGCTGGACACCCAAGATATCAAAAAACCATTTATGTCGTCAAGAGCCAATACTATTGTCCATGTATGAATAAGGAAATTGCTGAGTACATTGCTAAATGTCTGGAGTGTCAGAAGTTCAAGGTTGAGCATAGACACCCAGCTGGGTTGCTGCAACCATTTCCCATTCCTGAGTGGAAGTGGGAAGTGGTGACAATGGATGTCATCACCAAATTTCCCAGAACAAGAAAGCATCATGATTCTATCATGGTGGTGGTGGAAAATCTTACTAAAGCTGCCCATTTCATTCCAATGAATATTACTCACAAGGCAACCAATGTTGCTGATATTTGTATGAGGGAAGTAGCATGCTTGCATGGCATGCCCAAGACAATTGTGTCTGATAGAGACCCAAAGTTCACCTCAAATTTCTGGAAGGGATTATTCAAAGGGTTCAGAAAAAATCTAAACTTTAGCACTTATCATCCTAGGTATGATGGGAACATAGAAAGGGTGAACTAAGTGATAGAGGATATGCTAAGAATGTATGTGATGGACAAACCATCTAAATGAGAAGATTATATACACTTGGTATAATTTTCCTACAATAATGGGTACCAGGAATCTCTAAATATGAGCCCATTTGAGGCACTTAATGACATAAAGTGAAACACACCAATAAGATGGGACAACCTAGAATATAGAGYAGTAGTTGGGCTAGATTTKCTTAGGGAAATTGAAGAGCATATGTCAAAAATTAAGCAGAATTTGAAAGCTTCTCAAGAYAGGCAGAAAAKCTATGCTGACAAGGGCATAACTCACAAGGAATTTAAAGTGGGTGATCATGTATTCTTGAAGGTGAAGGCCAACAAAAGTTCCCCGAAGTTGGGAAACTGTTCCAAGTTGGAAGCCATATATTGTGGGACGTGTGAAATCCTATAGAGGATTAGACCAATAGCTTATATGATTGCATTACATGCATCTATGTCTATTCATAATGTATTCCATGTATCATTGCTTAAGAAATATATACCCGATGCTAATCATATTATTGATTGGAATGTGATTCATGTGGAGCAAGAAAGTGCTTTTTAAGTGCATCCGGTACACATTCTGGACTGGAAAATCAAACATATTCAGAATCGATCCATAGGGCTTGTAAAGGTACAATGGACCTGGTACAGTTATGAGGATGCAACTTGGGAGCATGAAGATGCTATGCGGGCAGAATACCCGCATATTTTTGAATATTTTGAAAATCTTGTTGATGTTATGTAAATGGGTTGCACTGAGGATAGTGAAAAAATAAGGGGAGGGGATTGTAATACCCCAAGGCCGAGCCCCTGCTGAATTGTAATGATGTTTATAGGATGGTGAGCCAAGTGTTTATAAGCTAGGAGGCTTATGTGTTTATTAGGCCGGAGATCCGGGATCGCTTAAGTCTAGTGAGCCTATTTTTGAATATGTAAATACTCACATAATTAATATAATTACATCGCTATGTGTAGACCAACCAAAAATAAATATTTATGGGGGACTAAGCTCCACTGGAAGGGAAATGGAAGGGGCTAAGAGGCTAGGAAAAAGGGATAATCTTGAGGGATTAACCCAATATTATAATATATTTTCATAAAGACTAAGGTTTGGGAAATAACCCCTATTATCCTAAGTTCCTTTAGGGAAAGGAACGAACTCCAAGTGTGGAGGAACAAGCTCCCAAGAGAGCCATGTGTCAATATTGGCAGATGCATTTTTATGGGAGAAATTAGTTTGTTGTGGGGTTCGCTCAGACATTCTTTCCATGCTCCCCATGCACGAATGCACTGAGACATTGAGCATTCAAAAAACCATCCATTTCCTCCATTGTTGACCTCTGGAACATTCATGCAAGCTCTGAAACCAAAAAAACCTATGAATCTAACCCTTTTTTATCCTGTGAAGCACAACACGACTGTACAGTGCCTGAGCCATATCACACCCTAGCCATTTTTTTGTTGCTGCCCACGTTTTTCCCTAGACTGGTGTGGCTTACTATCATTACCAGAGCTATACCCAATTTGTTGTTGTGATTACCCTGATTGGATTGGCCTGGGAGCCAGACTGAAGAAGCAGGTTGTCAAGCCTTTGAGAAAATCTCTCAAGGTGAGAGAGGTTGTTGGGGAAGTGATTTTCCCAAAGGGAGCCTCACGACAGTTTTAGTGCTCTGAGACTTCATGTCCAACTTGTCGCTAAAGGCCTGGAAGGGGAGTGGGGCAGCCGAAGGAATGTCAATCAGAGAAGGGGAACACTCCCTGGGGTGGGACAAGCATGTGGGGAATGAGGGACTATAAGTTGTGGACGTGAGTGGACTCTTGGGGACATAATCCTTCATGTAGAGTTTGTAACCTCAGCCTAGCCTAGTATTCCCTTTACCCTGGGTGGAGTTTAGTCCCAGTTCGAGAGTGACCCACTCCTGATAGATTGGAGCAACGTGGTCTAAGGCTGGGAGGTTCGTGGAAGGTCTGCATGCAGTTGGTGGCTTTCATAAAAATATAAGTACTTGTTTATGATGTGTATTTTGTACATGTCTTTATATTTATAAGAATTGCATGTGTTGTTGCATGTATGCTTTACTGTGATTTCCGCATTTAATTTGTGTACTAGTAGAATGCATATTAGATGTTTAAGTTTATATGTATGATGTTCCACAAAGATCTATTTCTGCCATAATCCAGTAGTCCTATGCCTGGGCATGGACAGTTCTGACCATCAGAAACAAAGTGAGAAGTTTTTAGTTCAAGTGACATTGCCCAACAGATGGAAAAGAGCTTGAACATAGTAGAATTGAGGTAGTGTGGTCCTGCTCAGGTGGCCGGGGGACACTACATATAGTCTTCAATAGGATTCCACCTTTGTATTGACCCTTTTACTATAGGCATGTATATAAGAATGCTCATGTCATTATATTTTACTTTGACACCTATTCACCATGATCATTCTTTGTATTGTATTGGGACACCATTTTTTCTCATTGGCCTAGCACATTTATGCCATGACACACCATTGTATCATTATTTGGAGATTTCTTGATGAGCATGGGTATGCCCACCTTGTCCCTATTGAGATATTGTATGCATATCACCTTTTTGACTGGTTGTTGATAGGTGGTTATCTTTCGCTATTCTTTGGGTCTTCCTCCTTCCTTGAACAATCCACTCCCTCCTTAGTCCTTCCCGTACCTTAAAAAAACCAAAACTAAGGAAATTTGTATTATAAAATGATGCAGTGGAAATGTACAACAAGGAGTACATAGAAATAAATTCCATAATTTATCCAGTAATCTAGGCAAACAAAATATGTTGAAATCAAATATTTACATACATTTGTAGTTATAAGTTCCAAAATTTTCCTACGGGTATAGATTCTTAAGAAGAGACCTAAAATTCTTATCAATTTACAAAACATAAATACTGATGAAAAATGTGGTTTTTGTTGGCTTCATCTTGTCCAATGCTGGAGAGATGAGAATCATAGTTTCTAAGATCCATATCTTCCTTCATTTGATGGACACTATATTCCTCCTTGAGACCTTCTTGGATTGAATTCATTGACAACCTATGGTTGGAGGTAGCAGAGTGGGATCCTTTGCTAAGGTTATTGGCCATATTCGTCAAGATGGAGAAATTTTCCTCCAAAAAATTATTTTGTTGCTTGTGTTGAACCATGGTATTCATGATCATTGCATTCTAGGAGGTACATTGGTGCTCATTTTCATGGAATTTATTGGCCACTAAAAAGAGTGAAGTTATGTTTCTATTGATGGATTCCTCATGCCTTTTGAGTAGCCTATGAAATTCATGAGATTCTTGATAGTACATGGATGAGGGATGGAATACCGAAAAAGAAATACCACATTACCAGTCCCAATCAAAGGTCTAGGTTTGTCTACTAGACAAACCTTACCACCTAGAGAAAATTGGCAAAATTAGGGGAAACCAAAGATATAAACCCAACTTCTAGAGAATGGATGTGCCCAGCCCAATGTGCTAAACACCACTCAAAACCAATAGGGGGACCATAACACCAATTATTCACAGTCCGAGGACACCACCTAGAGCTCCAAAATAAAAATCACCAAGAAGTAACCAAAATTTCATAATAACCATGAAACCAGACAACAAATAGATTTCAAATTGCCAGAGCAGAGAGATGAAAATTTACTAAACATGCATTGATTTCTTATTCACCAAATAGAGGCTCCAATACACAAACTAGAAGTAGATATAAGTCCTTACTAGGAAGAATTTCCACCCTAGAGCAGTCCTCCACCATTCTACGTCTCTCAAGCCATCCACACAATACTCCATTATCCCACTTGTGTCATAATAAAATACATAGGATGATTCAATATGTTGTTCATGATTTAATTTTTGCATGTGAAACGTAGGGGGGAAAGTCCTTTCATACCTCGATCCCTCACTTAAACTCACATGATGGTAGAGGTTCCATGACATATGTTGTTTGATAATGTTTTAATGTGTCTCCATAACCATTAGCATACAAGGATTAAGGTATGATTTGGTAAAGCATGCCCCCAGTTTTCCAAAGAACGTCAATGTTGAGTTTGGTTGCTTCATTAGCTAGAGGATTGGTCTATGAATTTTATTCTCTTAATACCTTAAAGAAATAGACCATCTGAAATATGCAAGCCTCCTTATGGATCTGTGCTATTAGGGATGCTAACTTGCTATCTATGGGAGTCTTCTTTGAGGTCATCAAGTTGATGATTATACTTGAGTCACCGATAGAAATAAATGTCTTTGTTTTGGATTCATTTATTGAAATATCAAAACCCTAGAGAAGGGAATGCATGTTAGCTTGATTATTTGTGGAATTCCCCAGACCCAAAATAAAGGTTGTTTCTAGATGTTCCTTGGGATAAAGAATAATCCCCCCTACTCCTGCCACCCCTTGGTCCTTCCTATACTTAGCTAAAGAAACTATGATGTATTTCTATCATATGATTTTTTCCTAAAATCACACATCAAAGAGCATTATGTTATCCCATAAAAACTTCTCACTTGTGACATATTCAATAGTCATACAAGAATACACATGCATAACCCCCATTTTCATCCCCTTTCCACCATCATATGACTTCAAACTTGTCAGAATTAACCCAATCAAACCATGAAATTGATCAAAGTTGGCCAATGCAGATATACCCCCCCAAAATTTCACATATATAGTGCAAATATTACCCCCAAAAGATGTGTTTCCCCTTAAAATGACCAATTTTGACTATTTTCATCCCCTATTAATGCGCTTGAATTGGTATGATGGGAAGTTATATGTGGACCATCTTAAACATTAATTGTTATTTTTAATCTTGATTTCGTCATTTTTAACCACTAAAAGGAAGATCATGTTAAGGGGTTTTAGCCACTACTCTATTATAAATAAAACACTTGAGGTCACTTCATCAATGCATCATCACAAGAAAGGTTATGTTGTTGAAATGTCACTAGGATCTCGAGGACCTCTTCCTCTTGATTGTACTTTTCTAACCTATGTACCTTGCTCACTAACTAAGGATGGAGTCATAAGAACATCAAGGAAGCCAAGGACACATCCCAAGGAGGGGATTTGGAGCCCATTCAACTTCAACATGCTCATCCACTAGGTGTGATATTTTGTCCTTCTCATTATGGTAATGCAATTCTTTGTATTCTTTCATATTTTTTTGTTCATGATGATTACATGGTTTCTTTATTTGGTTTTTTATCTCATGAATAAATTAGGGTTTGAAGTGTGAAAAGTAGACCTAGGGTTTATTATTTAACTCTTTAAACCATTTTTTGGGGGCTTCATATACAACCATTAAGATTAAGTGGGATTTTTCCACCCTTGTGACAAATACCCACCAACAAATCCACTAAAATTATGCCATTGATCTCATATTTGTTTTGTTAACTTGCACTTCATAAGATGTTTGTGCTATCTCCCTGTGATTTAACACAATTACTAATTAATATTTTTAAATATAATTTTGGTGAAAAATATTTTATATTACATTAAGGTGCCAGATAACAGAGCTATTATAGAAAGTGGGCTACAAAGACAAAATCCACACTGTAAGGATTTATAACATTGTTGGTATATGCAACATTCCAGAGATAGGACAAAAAATCCAACATAATGTTCGATACAATTTGCAATGTATAGATATGTCTACCATGGTCTTTGAGCAAAAAGGATCCACTAAACCAAAGGAGTAAATCTACAGTTTGAAATTGCAAGAGGTGACTATGAAAACTATAGAAGGAAGAGAATGCTACAAATTGGAAACACAAAAGAAGAAATACATAAGCACAACTAAGAGACATAAATCAAGTGTTGGGGTTAGGGATTTCCTTCATCACTAGGCTACCAAGGCCCATAATAGCTTAATGAACATGTGTGATTTTTCATTTGTTTATCCATGCTTCTAGAGAATTTGATTCTTTGCAACCTAAATATTTGGACTTTGGGTATTTATCGATTGGGAGAGGTTTTCCACACTCTGTTCTAGTTTCTCCATATGAGGTAGAACAAATTTAGACAAATTGTTCTCCTTGTCACTCATTATAGGAAGAAAAAGGGGGCCAAGATTTACAAAGAGAGGAGATGATTCTACTGAAAATAAGCATAAAGGAACTAAAGACTTGAGAAAAAAAGAGATAATAACCTCCACAAAGGAAATAATGGATGAGGAAATACAACCATAGGGTGTCTTTAAGTAGACTGAAGAATTCATGCTTGACGCAGTCCTATCGGCCCCTCGGGACCGAGGATCCACTCACAAGATCGTTCTATATGCCCTTCGAGTTGGATCATCTCTTTTGGATTCCCTTCTGGAATCCCTTTTCTAATTGATCCACAGGTTCTTTCTCACGGTTCACGATCTCACAAGTTCACGACTCGTGACCTCCGAATCTTCCTCTGCGATCTCGCGATAACCGATATCGCAAAATGGGTACAACTCTCCCTTTGTCAGCGCCCTCCTTGTGCGACCACCGGCTAGGCTAAGCACTAGCACCTTTCGCCTCTCGCGCCTTCGCGAGTTCAAAGGTCCAGCCTTGGCACCTTCTTTCCCAAACTCTTGAGAGGCGAGATTTGACCTTTCTCCTCTTGTTATCACTACTCGCGGATTTGCGAGTCAAAGGCTCGAACCTTCATTCCCTTTTCTCCTGAGTCCCCGAGACGCGAGAGGTCAACGAGGTGTTGACTCCTCCGTATAAGTGAAATGTGTTCACTGGTTTAATTCTTGGCCCACTGTGCAGTTCTTCCACGTGCCTCCTTTGTGTCTCAGCTTTTCGCCACTTCGTGACTTTGCTTCTCGTGACTTGGAATGATCAATCCTTGGGCTCTCACCCCGAGAACCTCCGAGTTCGCGAGATCTCTAGATCTCTGCCACATGTCCTCCTCCTAACGGATGGCTGTGATTCACTTCGCAGCTTCGCCACTCCCGAAGTTGAAAAACTTCTCTTCTAGACCCCCGATGTTCGAGTCCCCTAGACGGGTGATCTCGCAACACGTGTCCTTCTTCCGGCAAACGGCTCAGATTCTCTCATTCTTTTGGGACTTCGCCTCTCGCTGCTCTTCGCATGAGGTTTAAACCTCATACATTTTCTGTCAGATCTAACGACTGACGGTTGTTTGCTCGAGATATGATGGCTTTAGATCATTTCTCCTGTGCGCTCTTCCTGTACTGCCTCCTGGATGTGAAAGCCTTCAACGGTCCATATCTTCTCAGCTTAATCCAATGGCAGCTGTTGCTCCTCCTAAGATTCGATGCTTTTCTTCCGAATTTGGAAGAATTTCGAATACTCAAAGGCCTCGACCTTTGTTCATCTTCCTCTGCGAGCTCTGCGCGTATAAAAACGCTGTCCCTCCTGAGCTTTGGGAACTTTGAACTCTTTTAGAGATTTCTCTGGCCTCTACACTCCTTGCAGCTGTGGCTCCGTGCATCGAAAGCACTATTCCTCCTAAGCTTTTACTCTCGAATCCCTGAAGGATTCTTCGGCTTCTGTTCTTTTTGCAGAACCTTTGTGTACACAAGGTGTTATTCGTCCTGAGCTTTCCTGTAGCTTCGACCTCCAAGGAAACTCATCCTTTTTCCTTTCTCCCTTAGATGGAGATATTGGATGCCCTCCTGGCTATCCTTCACTCAAGCGACCTCTTACTGAGTGCTCAGGGTGTTCAACAACCCTGCGAAGATCCTTCTGTGGACTCTTCCTCAATCACAGAACTCAACAGAGTTCCTTTCCTCTCTGTGCCTATCTGCACATCTACTCAATGCCCACCTGGCAGAGTATCTTCTTACAGAACATCCAAAAATTCTGTTCTCTCCTGTGCACCCTATGAACTTGCTCAATGCCCTCCTGCCAGAGATTTACAGAACTCCTTAGAGATTCTGTTTGCAACTGTGTTCTATCCACAGTCTTGTTTCCTGAGGTATTCAACAACCTCAAAAGGTCTTCCTCTGAATTGTTGATTCCAGTTTCTGTGCCCACCTGACACGTCTTTGTCTGACTTCACAGAGTTCAGAAGTGCATCTAGGCACTGGTATTCAGAGACCACAGTACTCTGTCACACCCTCCTGGCATGAAACCACAAATAACCTCTCTCTAGCCTGAAATCAAAACAACTCCCTGCAAATGTCTAGCATAAAGAACACACACAAACATTCATTCAACACGGTAAATATGCAGGAAAAACTACTATTTGTATTAAATGGAAAATGCCTATTTTTACAAGGAGTTCCTGAGCACGGTCTGTAACAAGGTCTCGTCTCTTTCTCTTCTTCTCTCTATTCACAAACTCTCTACCACTATTACAACTCTCTCCAAAATGAGATCGAAATTGATCTTTTACAAGAGGGGCTCTTCGAGCTCTTCCCTCCAATCTACCTACCCTATTCAATGGAATTGAATGGGTTGTCTAGTCCACAAATCAGATCTAGATCTCAGCCTTCAAATATTTAAAATCCTAATTACTTCTATTCCCGTGCAAAGCACGGCTTCCCAGCTCAACAACTTAAAGATTTAATTACATTCAATTTTAAAATTGAAGACGAGGGTTGCGCCTCTCTTCAGCCTTGAATACATGCACTGACGTTGCTGGCTAGCTGACATGGAGAGATTCTCCTGCATAATACTCCTCAGCTGCAAAAATTCATGAGCTCCTACTCATGAGCTTCCCATCTCAGCGGTTGAAATCCTTCTAGATCCCAAACAAATTTCTGGAGCTGTTCATCTGCTCCATTTCCTTGCTGCTGCTGCTGCTTCATTCTTTCTGCTCAACTTCTTCTTGCTGGTAGTTTCTGCTGACTCTAACATCAGCTCCCTGATCTTGTCGATCACTTCGTCCAACAGCTCCAGTGGCTGGCCCTGTTCATGCAGTCTCTCTAGATGCAAAAATTTTCTACAATTGGGTAGATCACTGTGATCTCCCATGCCTTCTTCATCTTCTTCCAACTTCACCTATTGGATGTGCATGCCTTGCAATACCACCCTTCTCTCCAGGGCTTCAATTTGTTCATATAGATCAGCCAAACTAATGTTGTCTGCTTCTTCTTCTTCTTCTTCTGCCAGCTCAAAGGCTGCAGTCTTTTCAGTTTCCTGGTTGAAAATATTGAGCCATTCCTCGCAATGCTCATCTTCTTCTTCGGCTTGGACAGCTTCCCAAATATGCTCCAATGCTTCCTTCCTGACAGTCTCAACTGGATGTCCTTCATCTATTGTTGTTGCATATGCAACACAGATTTCTGCCTCCCCTTGGGCAAATGGTAGGAATATTTCAATTCCCCCAATCATTAGAAGGTTCTTCCGATCTTCCTCCTCTTCGGTCAACTTTGTCTTCTGATCTAAATTCTCTTGCTCATCCCTGCCCACCTGGAAATATGGGATTTTCCTGCTACCCTCTTGGCAGTCTATGGAATCAACTGATCCCAGCTCTGTTCCCTTGCCCACCTAAAATTTGGAAACCTTCCGCTGCCCTCCTAGCAATCTATGAGATCCCATAGCGATCTCGATCCATTGCCCACCTGGAAATATGGAATTATTCCTTCTCTACCCTCCTGGAATTTCTTGAGATCCTGCAGTGATCTCGATTCATTGCCCTCCTAGCAATATAAAATTCACTGGTTGTCCTCATGACAGTCTCTGAGATCCCGCAGTGATCTCAACTCTTTGCCCACCTGGAAATTAGGAATTTCTGGGCTTCCCTCATGACAATCTGTGATATCCCCAAATGATCTCAACTCTTTTCCCACTTGGAAATCAAAAACTTATTCACTGCCCTCTTGGCAGTTCTTGAGATCTTCAGCCGATCCCATTTCATTCTCAGCATCACTGAGATTTCTCCCAATCTCTGGTTCACATATCTGAACCCTTTCTTCTTCTGGTCTGTTGAGGTTTTCATCATGCCTCAACCACCTTCTTAAGAACCTATGTTGTCTTCTAGCCATCAACTCCTTGAATGGCCATTTTATCTTTGTCTTCATGGGCCATTCATATACCCATCTTGACCTGGTATTTTGATGCATCTCCAATGCAAGTTCATCCATCCTCGCATTCATCTCAGCGAGTTCTTCATCCCATTCAGCTTCGCTCATCAGCTCTGGGTTTTTCTTTCCAGCATATCTTCGGCCTTCAGTAGCCATATCGCTATCCCTGTCTTCCCTCTTGGCAAACCTGCTTCTCACTTGCAAGCAATCATTCACAGAGTCTCCAGCACTCTGTCCTCTTTTGCCTTTTGCTTCTCTGCCTGAAATCTACAAATCGAGTTCTCTCTTTGATACCACTTGACGTAGTCCTATCGGCCCCTCGGGACCGAGGATCCGCTCACAGGATTGTTCTATATGCCCTTCGAGCAGGATCGACTCTTTCAGAATCTCTTCTGGAATCCCCTTTCTAATCGATCCACAAGTTCTTTCTCGTGGTTCGTGATCTTGCAAGTTTGCGAGTCGTGACCTCCGACTCTTCCTCTGCGATCCCGCGATAACCGAGATTGCGAAATGGGTACAACTCTCCCTTTGTTAGCGCCCTCCTTGCGTGACCATCGGCTAGGCTAAGCACTAGCACCTTTCACCTCTCGCGCCTTCGCGAGTTCAAAGGTCCAACCTTGGCACCTTCTTTCCTGAACTCCCGAGAGGCAAGATTTGACCTTTCTCCTCTCGTTCTCGCTACTCGCGGCTTCGCCAGTTGAAGGCTCAAACCTTCATTCCCTTTTCTCCCGAGTCCCCGAGATGCGAGAGGTCAACGGTGTGTTGACTCCTCCGTATAAGTGATGTGTGTCCACTGGTTTAATTCCCGTCCCACTGTGCAGTTCTGCCACGTGCCTCCTCCGTGTCTCGGCTTTTCGCCACTTCACGACTTCGCTTCTCGTGACTTGGAGTGCTCACCTTGCGAACCTACGAGTTCGCGAGATCTCTAGATCTCTGCCACCTGTCCTCCTCCTAACGGATGACTGTGATTCACTTCGCAGCTTCGCCACTCGCGAAGTTGAAAAACTTCTCTTTCGGACCCCCGATGTCCGAGTCCCCGAGACGGGTGATCTCGCGACATGTGTCCTTCTTCCGGCGAACAACTCATATTCTCTCGTTCTTTCAGGACTTCGCCTCTCACTGCTCTTCGCGTGAGGTTTAAACCTCATACATCTTCTGTTAGATATAATGACTGACAGTTGTTCGCTCGAGATCTGACGTCTTCAGATCATTTCTCTTGTGCGCTCTTCCTGTACTGCCTCCTGGATGTGAAAACCTTCAACGGTCCAGATCTTCTCGGCTTAATCCGATGGCAGCTGTTGCTCCTCCCGAGCTTCGATGCTTTTCTTCCGAATTTGGAAGAATTTTGAATACTCAAAGGCCTCGACCTTTGTTCATCTTCCTCTGTGAGCTCTGCACGTTTAAAAACGATATCCTTCCTGAGATTTGGGAACTTTGAACTCTTTCAGAGAGTTCTCTGGCCTTTGCACTCCTTGAAGCTATGCCTCCATGTACTGAAAGAACTATTCCTCCTGAGATTTTACTCTCGAATCCCCGAAGGATTCTTTGGCTTCTACACTTCTTGTAGAACCTCTGCGTACACAAGGTGTTATCTGTCCCGAGCTTTCCTGTAGCTTCGACCTCCAAGGAAACTCATCCTTTTTCCTTTCTCCCTCAAATGGAGATATTGGATGCCCTCCTGGCTATCCTTCACTCAAGCGACCTCTTACTGAGTGCTCAGGGTGTTCAACAACCCTGCGAAGATCCTTCTGTGGACTCTTCCTCAATCACAGAACTCAATAGAGTTCCTTTCCTCTCTGTGCCTATCTACACATCTACTCAATGCCCACCTGGCAGAGTATCTTCTTACAGAACATCCAACAGTTCTATTCTCTCCTGTGCACCCTATGCACCTGCTCAATGCCCTCCTGGCAGAGCTTTACAGAACTCCTCAGAGATTTTGTCTGCAAATGTGTTCCATCCACAGTCTTGTTTCCTAAGGTATTCAACAACCTCAAAAGGTCTTCCTCTGAATTGTTGATTCCAGTTTCTGTGCCCACCTGACACGTCTTTGTCTGACTCCGCAGAGTTCAGAAGTGCATCTAGGCACTAGTATTTAGAGACCGCAGTACTCTGTCACGCCCTCCTGGCATGAAACCACAAAGAACCTCTCTCTAGCCTGAAATCAAAACAACTCCCTACAAATGTCTAGCATACATTTACAGCATAAATAACACACATAGACATTCATTCAACACGGGAAATATGCAGGAAAAACTACTGTTTGTATTAAATGGCAAATGCCTGTTTTTACAAGGAGTTCCTGAGCATGGTCTGTAACAAGGTCTCGGCTCTTTCTCTTCTGCTCTCTATTCGTAGACTCTCTACCACTATTACAACTCTCTCCAAAATGAGATTGAAATTGATCTTTTACAAGAGGGGCTCTTCGAGCTCTTCCCTCCAATCTACCTACCCTATTCAATGGCATTGAATGGGCTGTCTAGTCCACAAATCAGATCTAGATCTCAACCTTCAAATATTTAAAAGCCTAATTACTTCTACGCCTGTGAAAAACATGGATTCCCAACTCAACAGCTTAAACATTTAATTACATTCAATTTTTAAATTGAAGACGAGGGCTGCGCCTCTCTTCATCCTTGAATGCACGCGCTAACGTTGCTAGCTAGCTGCCCAACTGACATGGAGAGATGCTCCTGCATCAATGCATCATCCCATTGGTAAACCTAATGCAAGGTACTATAAATCCTTGTGCATTCATCCTCTACTTGGTATGTCTGAACATTAGATATTTGATATCGAATAGATTTGGATTATTGAAAGTATAAATATATAATCATCACATAACCTTTAGATTTATATTGAGGGGAGAGAACCATGTGTGATATAAAAATTGAGAGTCCCTTGTGATGTCATAAGTGTCAAACTCATGTGACATGACCCTTGAAGTTTGATGTGCAATGGAAACAACTTCGAAACTAGATTCCTAGTTCTCTCGTTCTCCCACATTGAGTTGCTCGAGTTGGATAGAAATGGAATGTTGGAATTGAATGATTTTTTTTTCCAACCAATGAGTGACTTTGTTTCCCGACCTATTGATGAGTTTCAAAATTACCATCTTTTGACATCCTCTTTTTCTTATTTTTAATCCCTTTTCGCTCACCCATAATCCTGTATTAGTCCATTTTAATTCTCATATGTGGGATTGAGGCTCAAGGTGTTTTCCATTTCCATTTATTTAATATTTAATATTTCATTTGAATTCTTGATTAAACATTAGAATTTTTTTTTATTTGCATTTATCTTTGAAAATGGATTAGTTTGTTGAGTGTTGCAGGTTTAGTTGAATTTTTTTGAAGATCCATATTAGAAGATCCACGAATTGGGTCTTCACGATTTTTTGTATGAGGCATCATCAAGTCGAAATAGACATCTACACAAAAAATATTAACAACCCGAATTGTATTTTGAGAGATACCAACGATTTACCATATACGTAGTAATCCGCTCTTGCTCCAAATTCGTATGATTAATAATTCGAATTTCCAAGATATATTTAAGCAATAGGCTATGAAATTGATATAGAAGCATCATCAACCATCTTGGAACTATCTATGATTTCAATTATGAGTTAATAAACAAGGATCTTAGAACCATTTATGAGTTGGTTTTGAGTTGCTAATTATTAGTAAATTGTTGTAACCACTTGAGAATCTTGTGGATCTACATTTAATATTTGTTATTTTTGTTTCAAACAAGTTTGTATATAAAAGAGAGTTCCATATCCATTCTATGGGAGAGGAATATTAGAGCAACAATCCAAATTATAATGGCATAAACCACAATTTCATGAGATCTTCTTTAATATAGATTGCAGTTTTCTAATTTTTTGTGCAGTGTGGTTTGATTTAATTTAACGTTGTTGTAATTTAATTCCCTTCCTTGTTCTTTGGAGGTAGAACTTACTCCAATAGATCAAGGTAGTATTTTATTTCCTTGTGTGTGTCTGTTCATTTATTTCTGTTGTTTGATTTCCTTTACAATTTTTTGATTTCTCGCAATGCAATTTCCAATTCATAGACTAATTTTTTTTATCAAAGTTTTCCAGCAACATGAGCTATGATATGGAAATAGGAAGTGCCTAAATCATATGGAGATATCTTGTGATCAAAACATGGTCCTAGTAAGAATGATCTTTGTTCAAGTACATGATCATTGTCAAGAGTGATTGAGTTAGCTTTTGATTTATGAAGTGTGGTGTGTTTCCTTTCTGTAATGTCATTTCAATTCCTAGATTAATGATACAATTTT
>ML808980.1:109661-126029 GCA_009831015.1 Picea engelmannii | reverse complement strand
TATGTCGGCTACTTCGTCCACAGGTTCAGGGATTTGTTGATCTCCCCAGGTGAGTGTATTCCCCATACTCCCGATGGTATATACTTTTTCAAGAATGGGTTCTTGAACTTCCTCCCTATGTTTTGAAGGCCCGGATTTTGTTTGTCGCTCAACGGGGAGTTGAGCATCGGTTGAAATTAAGGCATCAGGGGTAGGCTCGGTACTTACTTGATCTTCGGTAGTTGGGACACTGATTTCCTGCTGTGGAGCTTCTTCCTTTTGTTCGCCCGACCCCGGCTCTCCCTTTGGATTGTCCGCTTGGGTTTCCAGTGCATTAGGCAACTCAGTGTTTAAGACACTCTCGACTTCTTGTTCGTTCTGTGGAATCCCCTGAATTTGAGCATCGAGAACTAGAGAAGATGTCTTCTCTAGTTCCTTTTCCTCTTTGATATGTACAGGGGTCACAAGGGATACCTCCAGGATCTCATCATCATAGATTTTTATCAGTTCACTTAAGGGATTTGGTGCACTTTCTCTCCTTGATGTTCCGACTGTCTCTGGCTGAGCCAAAACACCTGTCAGTGATCTGACCGATGGCATTGTCAATTCAGGGTCGTCTAACCTAGTAATTTCATCAATGTCTATGAATTCAAGGTCGCTTGGGCCCGCCTGGCTTTCATTTGGGTTGTCTGTAGGGAGCCTTGTCATACCTATGAGGTCCGAGTCATCTTGTAGCCAATCAATTATCTTCTACGCATGTTCTATCATGAGTAACCCCCTCTCCCACATGTCCTGGGCCATGGGGAAACCTCTACCCTGTACCATGACTACCAAGGGGGCTTATGTTGCTTCTGCTGCTATCATTTCTTCTCTGGCCTAAGGGCCCCTTGAGACGATTGTTCTAGGATAGTCACCTGTTCATCTAGGCTCATGGATTTGACCCTGGTCATTTTGGGATCGACCATCCTTGCCACAACTTCATCCCAGTCATGGGAATTTTCTGTGAAGACTTCATCTTCAAACTTGTCGTGGGCGTATGGCTAGCAAGACGACACTTGTGGGGCATGTTTCAAGACTAGACCCTTTGGGTCATGTTTGCGGAATAGACCCATCTGGAATCTGAACTCCAATTGGCTCAGTCCTTATTGCTTGGCCTGAGCAGTGTCCTTCACCATGTAGAAGCCTACATGGAAGCCATAAGGTATGAACACCCTTTTCGTATTTTTGACCAAAGTGGCATTGTAGTCTTGCAAGATGGTCTGGTAGCATATCTCCCCCACTACAAGCCGGTCATGGACATGCAAAGGTAAAATATGTGGTGCTCTGGTGGCCCCAAAAACCCTGATGTAGGTATTGTTCTCATCTAGATACCAGTGGCCAACCTTTGATATCATCTTTTTGGACACAACTGACAGTCTCGTGCATTATTTCTTGAAAAGAATAAAAATAAATGCATGCGATGAATTCATCGCAGAAGAGGGAGTAGTATTTTTTGTACCTGTTCTCCCATAAAATGATTAAATATATGTGGACTGGGAGTTTTGTGACGTGCCAACTCAGGTTCATGCTGACGAAGATGTGTCTATCACAAATAACATCCAGTAAATACAAAGCCATGTAGAAGGTTGGAGTCCCTCCTTCTTTCGGTGTCTGGGCCTATTGTATGCAAATGCTCAACTTATTTGAAATGATGGCTCCCTAGTTGAAACTGCTCCCGGAAATGGACACTGTGTAAGATATAGGAATCCATGCCTCCAAAAATCTAGAGCAGTCCTTTTCCCCATACAATCGACAGATTAGATCCATCAGGTAGATCTACGTCTCTCTTAAGTTGGTCGTTTGGTACCATCCGAAGCTCTAGTTGGTGTACTTATTATCTTCTCTCCACCATGAGGCCATCATCCATCTAGTGTCATGGCGCTCGTAGAATTTCAAAACGAAATATGTATTCAACCGATTGTCGGGGTCTCGAAGTTTGTAATATTTCTGGACCTCCACCAGAAGGAACACTCCGACACACTCACCATTGACATCATTAATCAAAATTTTTTGTGTATCCGTGTGGTCAATGAGCCACTTCATGAGTTCTATGTAGGGGAACATTGGAGTTCTTCTTGCTACCATGTGCAGGTATGATCTTCAGATATTCATAAAAACTTCATCGTCGAGCACTCTCACATCTGGGTCACTGTGCGGGACGTATTCTAGGAATTTTTCCCGACTGATATTCTTGAAGATTTCCCCCCAAGGTGAGAGTACCTCCTTGGTCCCGATGCTTTCCTCTATGTTCCAAAGGTCGGAGGTTGAGTGAAAACCTTCTTTGTATATGTTTTAATGACTGGTTCCAGTCTTGGAGCAAATTCTAATTGTTTTGCGGCCTCCGGAGAAGAGCCTTTTCGTACCTATGGTTCTTTCATCTTGGGCGCCCTCGATGATCGCCTGGTGATTGGATTTCTTGGAGTAATTGTTCCTGCAATCGAAATAAATCTTTTAGAGACGATGTACAGAGCAACACCAGATAATATATATAAAGTGTAAGCATGAAAAAATCCACAGACGGGTACATACCTGTAAAGCTTGCTAAACCTGGTTATTTGTTACTCACATGATATCTTCATCTTTCGAATCTCTAGTTTCGCTTCTCCAGATGCTCTGAAACTCCTTTGCGCATATAATTGTTTCGTTTACAATGGCTCAAGAGAATTTAAACTGAGGAAGAACTTACCTTGTCGTATCAACCATTTAATCCGGGTGATGAGTGGAATTCAAGAAAATCTGCCGCTGAATCTCTGCAACTTAAATTCATCGTGGGTTGACGACAGAGGCGTAGAGGGTGATGTGTTCTATTGGTAATTTCAAATGGCTATTTTGATTCGCGCATGAAGTAGCAACTAATGCGAGATTTGGAATTAATTAGTCCTTTAAATGCTCTTAATCTAAACGTATCTAGCGCTAAAACGTCCCATCATGTCACTTTCTTAATGGGCGGATCGGGGATCGAAAATGGGTTATGGATGTTTTCATCTGCGAAAAACCTCTGACGTCGATCGATTTCATCATATGGTGATGATGTGGAAAAACTAGCTCGGAGGTGTGACTTGGATTTAGGGGACCAAGAATGACTCGGGGTAAAACTAGGTCATACGTTTCTCCAATATGGAAAATACACGTGGCGTTGAAGACCGGTGACTTAATTCACGAGTATCAGTCGGAGTCAGGTCTTTCTTCAAGTTGTGTGTTCTAAATTAAAACGGGGATCGCCAATGCTGAAAATATATCGGGGGTCATCGATCAGGGATAAACCTATCGCATGTTTTTATTTGGGTTAGCTTCTTCGAAAACTCTTGATGCCAAAATGCTTCGGGAATCAATGATCGGGAAAAACTCTTTAGCATGGTCGAAATGTTCATTGCGATTCAATTTTCTTTGATTCTGACAAGCCCGTTGAGTATCGACTATCGGCGATATCATTTCTTTCTTCCTTAATGTTTACGCCCTTCGCCTTTTACCGATGCCGAAGGGGATCGACTATCAACGATGTCCGTAGGTGATACTTGTTGTGAAACAAAAGATTCCTTTCACCGATGCCGATGAAGATTGGCACTCGGTGACTGCGGTTTTCCAAGTGATTCTTTTACACCTCTTAATTCCTTCCAATGTCGAATTTTGGAGCGCATCGGGTGAAGTGTTTTGGCTGTTTGATTCCTTATTTAAGTGTTAATCCTCTTTGATTCATGGGGTTTTCATAAGTTATACAAACCTGAATAGCTAATGAGAGTCAAGAGAACAAGCAAGACAAAACATTTTCTCAAAAGGAAATCGAATTTAGATAGCGCAAAAATCAAGTGGTACCCAAAAAGTGAAAAATTGAAATAATATTTAGGGTGTGTTGAGTGCTCAACACACCCATGTACTATTTTTCACCCATTCAATTATCCTACCTTTTCCTCTTATTCTCTTTTCTTCATCACTCCTCTTTATCAATCTTCCTTTTACCTTTTCTTCTCTCATGTATCATTGAATTGTTTTCTCTACCTTTCTCATGTTTTATTCCACTATTCATATCCATGTTTTACTCTTTTTAGCTCTTCCATATCCATCTTCTTTATTTCATCTTTCTTCCACTTTTGTTTTCCTTACATGCTACCTTGATTCTTCCTTCAATTTTAATTTTTCTTTTCTTACCCTCCTTCTACTTATTCTATGGAGCATACCTTATTTCATTTGGATCTTATTCTTTATGACATTTTCTTTATTTACTCTTATATCATTTCCTTTACCTCATTTTCTATCCATTAAACCATGATTCTTTTCTTCAATCATTTTAGACTCTTCACAACCTTTGACAATTCATCATTGATTACATCTACCCCACACCCAACCTCTTTTTTTGGGGAATAAATCACAAATGAAAACTCAATCAATGAATTTATGTAATGATGGTTGTATTCCTCTTATAAGCATCATGACCAAATATTCACAACTGTCATCATACAAGAATCACAAATTTCAAGAAGATCCTCTCGAACAAAGTGTGGGAACAATTTCACCAATAATGAAACATTGTGTGGGCTCTCTAGATAATGAGACACTTTGTGGGCTCAATGGAGTATCCATAGTGGTTATGTCAGGTTCTCATTACAATCACACCATATTTCGAACCAAATGTTATAACATACCTACAAGATTTCTCTTTCATTCTTGATTTGGATGTTGTTTATGCATTTGCTAGAAGATATTGTGAAGGTCATATTTCAAAATATAGAAAATGGGTATTTGCAATTTTTGGTATGGGGATGCCTTACATTGGGAAATATATTCCACTGAAAACCTATACATACGTAAATCATCATTTGGGGGAAATAGCTTTCCGATCAGATTCTTGTGGCATTTTGGATCAATAACCTCATTGAGAACAAAGTTGGGACAATCAATTTTTGCTAGACCAAATGGATAGATATTTAAAACTTGTTTATAGGGTATATTATTCTATGAACCTAGTTTAAAACTAAACTAGAATCAATTCATTTCAACATCGTACAAGAAAGTTATTCCCTAATTACTAACTTCTTGTCCTAAATCTATACAACTAAAACCATGTTTCCTAGGTTGTTCATTGTTAAATTTGACCCATAAATAAATCAAATAAATCCATCATCAAATGAAAATTTTGTAATCAAAATTGTAATTGTTGGTCTATGTTGGAAATCACAAATAACTTTGTCATGAGGTTTGCTCATCGACATGTTTGACACATCATTTCAAAGAAATTTTAAAACCTGTTTCTAATGAAGATATCGATATCAATACAATCTAATATGGTTTTGGAATCACTCCAATCGAGCATCAAATGAAGAATTTACCACTGGAACACTACCGGGTAGTTAGGCTGGCCACCACTCCTTCGCAGGTAACAATGGAAATTTTTAATGAAACCTTTAAAGAGACATGCTTTACATGAATTACTTGAAATCATTTTTTATGTTTATTGGAAGAATAAAGTCCTCATATCTCTTTTCCTCTATGATCTCACCTCGTGTTGTAGGCAAACTGCTATTTTTTTTGTAAGTCACTAAGTAATCACCAAGTTATTGAGAGTGATTCTGAAGACCAAATTATACATAAGGGCATGTTAGTAGATTCTCCAAAAAAATGAAAGTGTGACATCATGTGATTTTGAATGAACCATGTTTGAATTTAGAAGGATATTTCTACAAAAGTGTTCTAGCTTCTGACCACAACCTTTCATAAAGTTGCAGATGGGTAGATTACAAGACAAACAAAGAATTGATTTGAAGATCATATGAAGACTACAACTACAAAATTAAAAATGAGTTCCAAAAAATATTCATCATCCTTATTCCTTACCACTATTCATCATACTCATTTACCAGTGCCATGTTGCAGACTAAGATTCCCCTTTGTACGCTACTTTTGATCTAGCAACATGCATACATGTTTGACAACACTGGTATTCCAACAAAGGAAGAACACCTTCAGTAACCACTCACACAACCAAATCAAATATCAACACACCGATGTTTTGACATGGTAAAACCCCTATGGGGAAACATCCATGACCCCAACCAACACGACCACTTGGAGCAGTTTATCAATGCAAAAGAAAGATATTACAAAGAGATTTTACAAGAGAGTTTCTCATAATCGATCATCGGAAAATGACCCTCCATGCTCTTTAAATAGAGATCATGTACCAATCAGGTGTTAATCCACAAATCGATGGTTGTTAAGATTGAGGAGAATATTAACCATCATATCACTCTATGTCGGGAACATATCATGACCGTCGGATTTCCTAACTACAAATGCATACTAATTCATACTAAAGAAACACACTTTTACCTAACGACACATTAGAACAAGTAGATATTAACTAACTACTAAGTGTCTAAATATCCTAACATCCCCCCTTAAGAACAACTTGGGATATGATTGAAGGATTTACAATAGTGACACAATAGGAGAAGGAAGGAGGCATTAGAGACTACCCCCCCTTGATTAAAACTTATTTAACTCCTAACATAGACCAAATTTTGGAAAACTTCATTTCTGTAAGAGACTTTGTGAAAATGTCTACAACTTGATCTTCTGTAGGGAAAAAGAGCACTTCCATAAATTGATCATAAATGAGATTTCTAATGAAGTGAATGTGTATCTCGATGTGTTTGTTGTGTTGATGTTGAATTGGGTCTTTGGCAATATTTATGGCACTCTGATTGTTGCACCAAAGGCTGGTCGGATGCTGTTGCTATAATACAAACTCTGAAAGGATCTATTGAAGCCACAAGGCTTCCTGACTTGCATTTACCACTACTCGATACTCTGCTTCTGTTGAAGAAAGTACAATAGATTGTTGTTTCTTACAAGCCCAAGTGACAGGTCCTAAACCAAGACTGAAAACATAACCTGCAGTAGACTTCCGATCATCAGGGTCACCAACCCAATCTGAATAAGTGAAACCAACAAATAAAGGAGTCCCCCCTGAATTGTAATGTATCCAGAACTGAACTGTACCATAGATATAGCGAAGTATCCTTTTAGCTGCTTTCCAGTGGATTTTATGGGGTGTTTTCATATACCAAGCAACAAGACCAATATCAAAGGAAAGATCAGGATGGGCATGGGTCAAGTATAAGAGGCTACCAACTAACTGACGGTACAAGGTGACATCAACTTTGGGAGAAGTACAGTTGGAAACAAGCTTGACTCCAGACTTAAAGGGAGAAGGGTATGGTTTACAATCGTCCATGTGAAAGCGACGAAGAAGGTCACATGCATACTTAGACTGGGAAATAAAAAATCTTTCATTGGTTTACAAAACTTGGAGGCCAAGGAAATAGTGCAAAAAACCTAATTCTGTCATTTCAAATTTCTTCTTAAGGCTGGTTTTCACATGGTTTAAAAGTTTTGAGTCACTACCAGAAAGGATAAGGTCATCAACATAAAGGACAAGGATTATGATATGGCTTCCTACTTTCTTGGTATAGACATTAGGATCAGAATGGCATCTAGAGAATCCAGTGTCAATAAGAAAGATTTCCATTTTGGCATACCAAGCTTGGGGAGCTTGCTTAAGACCATAAACATATTTATTAAGAAGACAAAAAAGGCTAGAGTCATTCTGGACATATCCAGGAGGTTGTTCCATGTATATTTCTTCTTGAAAATCTCCATGCAAGAAGACAGATTTAACATCCATCTGATGGACCTCGCATTTATGTGAGGCAACAAGGGAAAGAACAAGGCGGATGAAATTCATTTTGGCTACAGGGGAAAATGTTTCATTATAGTCAATTCCTTCAACTTGGGAAAATCCTTTGGAAACTAACCGATCCTTGTGTCTTTCAACACCTCCATATGATGTATACTTAGTTCTGTAGACCCATTTACATCTGACAAGTTTTATTCCTTTTGGAAGAGGTACAAGATCCCAAGTATCGTTTTCCATTAAAGAACGATACTCATCATTCATTTTTGTATCCCAATCTGAATGGCCTGAAGCTTCTAAAAATGTCTCTGGATCACGAGTCTCTGAAACTTGATCCAAAAGAGAAGAGGCTCCCTGGAACCGTGAACGTATCTGACGCTGATACGAAGGATCATCGATAAGATCACCAACTACTTCTCATGTTGAACGAACCCATCTATGAAGCAGTGGAGCTAGTGTTGGTTCAAGTTCAAAGGACTCATCTAGAGGAAGGTGAGCAGGAGGAGGTGTATTTTCATCCTCACTATTATCATATGAATAAGAAACCAGAATAGGAACAAAATAAGGCACAAATGTCGAAGATGACTCACGGGTCGAAGAAGGCACAATCGCCTAATTAGGCTCACAAGCCAAGAGATTTTGATCAAATTTAACATCTCTTCTAATAATAATTTCATTACAATGTGGTTGAAGAAGTCTATAACCTTTGACATATTCAGAATAACCAAAAAATATACACTTCTCACTTTTATGTTGCAATGCTTTCCTTTTCTCATCAGGAATGTGAGCCCATGCTATACTGCGAAATACATGGAAGTGACTTACATCTGGTTTAATTTTAGTCCAAGCTTCTTCCAATGTTATATTTTTAAGAGACTTTGTGGGAGAGTGATTTACTATGTAATTTTCACAGTTGATGGCTTCCGCCTAATACTTTTTACTTAATCCCTTACATTGGATCATACAATTAACCTTTTCTTTTAATGCACGGTTCTTTCTCTCATAAACACCATTTTGTTGTGGTGTATATGGAACAATGTGTTGCATTTGGATGCCCTGTGTAGTGATATAACTTGTAAAATTATTGTTCACATATTTTCCTCCATTATCTGTTATTAACATTTGAATTTGATGTCCAGATTGCTTTTCTACAAGGGCCTTGTAGGCCAAAAACTTGTCAAAAAAATTTCTCTTAAGTTTTAATAAGTAAACCCAAGTACGTCTGAAAAATTCATCAATGAAATTTAAGAAATACTTGCACCCAGAAAAATAACGAGAAGAAAGTGGACCACACAAGTCACTGTGAACAAGCTGCAAAGGGCTTGAGGCATGCCAAGAGACACGTTTGTCAAAATTGTCTTGATGATGTTTTCTGAGAACATAAACGACACAAACACCATCTCTGCATGAAACAAGAGGAAGATCAGTCACCATCTATTGATTACATATTTTCTGCAATGAGTGATAGTTTAGATGACCGAATCACTCATGCCAAAGTTTGCTCAAGTCATCGCTATGAGCAACAAAAACTGATGGAAAATATGATGACCCAAAGTTGTCAAACTTGTACAGCCCGGTAATATCATCAACAATTTTAGTTGCAAGAACATGCTTATGATCTTTTAGATCCTTGAGTACAACTTGGTGAGGTGAAAACTCTACGATTTTACCTTCACTTGAATAAGTGATTTGATATACTGATAGAAGGTTACAAGAAAGACTTGGAACACATAATACATCATTTAAATGACCATTATCTACTTAAACTGTTCCAGATCCTACAACACTAAGAGATCTATCACCACCAACAAATATTTTCTTGGTGTTACATTCATTTAGAGCAGAAAATATGTATTTATCCTTATCCATATGATAAGATGCTCCATAATCAATAAGCCACTCATCGGAAGAAGAAGTAGAAGTTGCATTGAAAGATAAACCAAAAGAAGAAAGTGCATGTCCATGAGAAGAAGAAGAAGAAGTAGAATCAATATTGATATTGTGCTTCTTCATCACTGCTTCTAAAGCTATCATGTTCTTGAAACATTTGGACTCATCATGACCATATTTATCACAAAAGTTGCAATGTCTGCCAGTCTTCTTAGATTTTTCTCCTTTGTCACCATTAGGAGATGAAGCTGTCTGAGTGGGTTTGGGACCCTTATGTTTCTTTTTGTTGTGGATAGGATGTTGGTTCTTGGGGTTCTTGGGTTTATCTTTTTGCTGGACGACTAAGGATTTGTTGGAGGTACCTGCGGTGTTGATCACTCCAAGTTGTACAAGATTATCTTGATCTCTAATTAAAAGATCACAAAAGGACTCGTTGATGGTCCTAAATCCCTTAAATTCAACAACATGAACCAAACCTGCCACTGAGGCCCAATTAGACTCTGCAACGTTTAATAGTGGAATGGTTCTCCAGATCTTGCGATCTGACCAATTAATCGATGGGATTTTTGTTTTCTTGCGAAGGCATCTCCTTCAGTTGGGACTTTCTCTTTCTGTATTTTCCTCTTAGGTGGGACCAATATAATATGGAAGCTGGTATAAACCAACTTGACAACAAAATGGAAAAATATTTTAACTATTGGATAAGAGGTTGAGCTTGGGATAACCCACTACTGAAGCATGCAGACGACAATTTTATGCCACAAGCCTAGTACTAATACATTAACCATGTGAGAATCCAATTAATGTATGAGATACTTAATTATCAGAAAGAAAACACATATGTGATAAATAATGGCAAGAAAAATAATTCACCTACTCTAACCATCCATCACATAAAAACACAACGATTCATCTTCATCATTAAAGAAAAGAACTGTAAAACATTGCATCAAATAACTTAACAATAGATTCAATAGCTCTTACTTGTTACAACATCCATTCATGAGACAAGATAGGAAATAGTTCTTCTCCATGCCCAATCATACATGCATTTGATGAAAATATAACTTGTCTCTGGTCCAAAAGTACTTCTCAATTAAAGGTAGCTCCAAAATAATTCTTAACAAACTAAAAATGAGAGTTTCTTGCAAAAACCATCGACCCTTGACTGATCGGTCGACACTCTTATTTATAACATAAAATTAACTAAAAATAATGGCTAAAGTGCAGTTAGGAAAAACAAAACTTGCCACGTGGCATTATATCCTAACATTTTTCTAACAGTCATATTAAGATATCACTTTGAAAGGGTGAATTTTCTCATACTCCGACCATTTGATGAACAACTCCTCACAGGTGTTAGCATATGGGAACCTGTGATGTTGCATCGGGGCTACGTAAACTTCTCTGATTTCCACTGCATGGGCCCGATACTTGACGGGGTCCAGGTTATCTCGCATCTGATTCATCATCCACTGAGCCTGTTCATACATGAGTAACCCTCTCTCCCACGCATCTTGAGACTTGGGGGAACTTCTATCCTGTATCGGGGTTACATGGGAAATATATAATTTTTCGACCGCTTCTTGGGGAGCTTCTATTGTGTCGGATGCTATTATTTCCTCTCTGGCCCGGAGGGCTCCTTGAGCCAATTGTTATAGGGTTGTTGCTTGTTAATCTAGGATCATGGCTTTGAATCTGGTCATCCTAAGATCGACCATCCTTTCCACAACTTCGTCCCAATCCTGCACATTTTCTGTGAAAATCTCATCTTCGAACATGTCATGGGCGTATGGCTAGCAGGACGATACTTGCGACACGTGCTTCGGGACTAGACCCTTTGGGTCGTGCTTGCGAAAATGGCTAGTCTGGAATTATAACTCCAACTATCTTAACCCTTCCTACTTGGCTTGAGTGGTGTCTTTTACTATGTAGAAACCTCTATGGAATCCATAAGGTATGAATGTTCTCTTCTTATATTTTAACATAGTAGCATTGTAACCTTGGAGGATGGTTTGGTAGCAGATTTCCCCTACTACTAGTTGATAAGGGACATACACAGGTAACAGGTGTGGTGCTATGGTGGCTCCGAAAACCCTGATGTAGGTATCGTGCTCATCTAGATACCAGTGACCAACCTTCGATATCATCAGTTTGGCCACAACCGACAGTCTTGGGCACTCTTTTTTGAACAACATAAAATGAATGCACGCGATGAATTGACCGCAGATGAGGGAGTATGATTTTTTGTACCTGTTCTCCCACAATATGCTAAAATATACATGGACTGAGATTTCTGAGGCCTGCCATCTCAAATTCATTCCAGCGAAGGCATTCCTGGCATAGATGACATCCAATAAATAAGAAACCATGTGGAAGGATGGAGTCTCTCCTTCTTTTGGCATCTAAGCCTGTTGAATGCAAATGCTCAATTGCTTGGAAATGATAGCGCCCTAGTTAAAACCTCTCCCAGAAATGGCTACCATGTAAGCTAGAGGCATCCATGCCTCTGAAAACCTAGAACAATCTTTCTCCCCATACAACTGACAATTGAGGGCCATTAGGTATATATATGGTTCTCTTAAGTTGGTCATTGGATACCAGTTGGAGGTCTGATTGGTGAATTTTTTATCCTCTCTCCACCACGAATCCATCACCCAACTGGTGTCGTGTTTCTCATAGAAGCTTATAACAAAATCAGTGTTCAGCCGCTCCTCCGGGTCTCTGAGCTTGTAGTAATTTTGCATCTCCACCGGAAGGAAAACACTGACACACTCACCATTGTCATTGTTAATCAAACATATTTGTGTGTCAGTGTGGTCAATAAGCCACTTCAGGAGTTCTATGCAAGGGAATACTGGAGTTCTGCTCGCTACCATGTGTAGGTACGACCTTCGAATATTCAAATAAACTTCATCATCGAGTTTCCTCATATCGGGGTCGCTGTGCAGGGTATGTTCAGGGAATTCTTCCCGCTTGATCTTCTGGAAAAGTTATCCCCAGTGTGGGAGTACTGCCTTAGTCCCTATGCTAGCCTCTATGTCTCCAAAGGCTGGAGGTTGAATGAAAACCTCCTTGGTGGATGTCTCGATGACGGACACCAGCTTTGGAGTAAATTCCAATTGTTTTGCGACTGCTGGGGAAGAGCCTTATCCTACATATGGTTCCTTTAGCTTCGACGCTCTCAGAGATTTACTGGTAGTTGGTTTTCTTGGAGGCATTGTTCCTACCATCGAAAAAATCCTTTAGGTCCAGCATACAGAGAAATATTGGATAAAGATGTATATTTGAAGTGAAAACACAGAAAATCTAGACTGGTACATACTTGTAATGCTTGCTAAACTCTGTAGTTTGATACTCATGAGGGGGCTCGAAAGATTTTAAATTGCTCGTTTCGTTCTTATTTGATGCTCTTAATCTCCTTTGCGTGTGGGATGACCTTGTTTACAATGACTCAAGAGGATTTAACGAGAAATGTCTTACCAATCGTATCAACCAATTAATTCGGGCAATGAGTGAAATTCAAACAAATCTACCAACGAATCTCTGCAATTTAATTCATCATGGGTTGACGGCGGAGGTGCTGAGGGTGATGTGCCCTATCAGAAATTTCAAACGACTGATTTGATCTACGCACGAATTAGTAACTAATGCAAGATTTGGAATTAATTAGTTCTTTAAATGCTTCAGATCCAACGTATCTTAGCGCTAAAATGTCCCATCGCTTCGCTTTCTTAGTGGGCATATCAAGGATCGACGAGACGTGGTGAACGTTATCATTGGTATCCTCTTGAGAAGAACTTCTGACACCGATTAATTTCATCATACGATGATGACATGGCAAGACTGATTTGGGGTGTGACTTGGGCCTCGGGAACCAAATAACAACTCAAGGGAAAACTAGATTGACAGATGGTGGATGAGGACAGGTGGTTTGATCATCTATCTCAATTGGAGTCGGGGATTTCAACAAGATGTGTGTGTTAAAATAAACCTGGGATTGTTGATTCCAAAAGGCATCAGGGATCGGTGATCGGGGATCAAATTATCACATTCTCTATGGGATAGCTTTCTAAAACTCGTCGATGTCGAAAGGTGTTAGGGATCGACGATCAACGAAGCCTTTATTTCTACATTAACGCTTACTCTTTTAGCCTTTTGTCGATGTCGAAGGGATCATTCATTGGCGATATCCTTGCATGATTCCTGTCGTGAAAGAAAACTTCCTTTTGTCGACACCGATGAGGATCGACGCTCGGCGACTGTGGTTTTCTTGAGTGATTTTCTTTCATATTTAATTCTTCCCGATGCCAGATCTTTGAGCACGTCAGGGAAATTTTTTTGGCTATCGATTCTTTAATTAAATGTTAATATTTTAAGTTGTGGGTTTTCGCATGTTCAAGCAAACTTTGAGAGACTTAAATGAGAAACAAATGATAAGCACATGAAACATTTCATACGGAAGTCAAAATAGTCAGTGCAAAAGATCAAGTGGTACCCAAAAAGTAAAATTTGACATCGACTTTTTAGGGTGTGTTGAGTGCTCAACAAATGGCAACTTACTGTGCGAAAGCAGAATCTATGTTCTTCCTTCAGACTCGGCTAATGCGAAAGATGGTGGAGAACTTACCTGGTTTTTAAATCAGAGCCTCTTTTACCTTTGCATTTGAATTTCTTTGGTTGATGCTTTTGGGTCTGCTTGTGGGGTTTTTAACCTTTATTCCTTCTTCGTTTCCTGTAACCCTGACTTATTCCCCTTTACTCACTTTCTATGGTGTTGCTCCACTGCCAACGAGCATCCATAGCCCCGACAGAGTCACCCTAACATCACAGACCTTGCTCCGCTACCAGTGAGCGTCCATAGCCCCAACGGAGTCACCCCGACATCACAGACCTTGCTCTGCTGCCAAAGAGAGTCCATAGCCCTGACGAAGTTATCTACATACCCTCTCCTACTATTCACTCATTTGATAAAATCAGTTTTACTTCAGCAAAATGCCCCGAGCGAGTGGGAGAGGATGACATCTATTTATTTTTCAAAGTGAGATGGTTAAGGTGAATCCGTTGCTAGATTTGTCTTCGGGGTTCATGTAGTCCTTTTAATATTTCCAAATTTTCCTTAAGGTTTCACCAGACCACCGGTCATGCACTTCTGCATTTCTCCAAAGTTGTTCATTTGCGTAGGTTATAGGACCCTTCGAAACAACCGTAGGTTCCTCGACACTTCTTGTGTTGTATGTGAGCGACGAGTTAGGAACAAAGTTCGCTATGTCACATGATTTGAGGTCAACCATTGTCTTGCTAAACACAAACTTCAAAAGTGCGAAAATAAAAACAACAAGAGAAAATAAAAACAAATTATCAATCGAGCTAGCTGAAACAAAACTCATGAAATACACACACAAAACATAAAATAAAACTCAACAAAAAGCAGTTTTTTTTTTTTGATGGAAATATTTTTTTAGGGCTTGGCCATTTACTGGGAGGGCATCAGGTTCCCCCCTCAGATTCTATAATCGATAAGTGCCTGCCCCAATCTTCTCAGCCACCTAGAAAGGTCTGAGCCATAGATTCTGAAACTTAGAATGTTTGCCTTTAGGCTCATTTTCTCTGTCCCATTTTAGGACTAAGTCTCCTACTTCAAAATTCCTCTCTTTAGCCTTATGCTTGTCAAACCATATTTTAACAACCTATTGGTGGGATATTAATTTTGATTTAGACTTTTCCCTTTCTTCTTCCAACATGAGAAGAGTGTCAATTCTTTGTTGTATGACTGATGAAGGTCGTCCTATGGAGTCTTGGGCTAGTTGAAGAGATGGAATATAAAGCCTGTTCGAGAGAATGGCTTCCTGCCCGTATACCAGAAAGTATGGGGAATTTCCTATAGCTTCTTTGGGTGTGACCCTATCGGCCCATAAAGCGTTATGGAGTAGATTATGTCAATTCCTCTAGTTGTCTTCAATCGTCTTCTTCAATATCCTCACTAGGTTATTATTAGTTGATTCTGCCACCCCATTTCCCCATGGATAATAATTTGCAGAGTATCTAATTATGATTCCTTTGTCTAGTGCAAAATCTGTTAATAAGGTGGAAGAAAAGTAAGTTGCGTTGTCAAAAATAAGAACAAAAGAGACACTGAATCTTGTGATTAATTGTTGTTCTATGGATTGGATCACTGCCTTCTCGTTTACGTGAGTTAGAGGAATGGCTTCTTCCCACTTTGTGAAATAATCGGTGGCAATAAGAATGTACTTGTGTTGTTTCGAAGAGCTTGGTGTAATCTCTCCTATGATATCTAACCCCATTGCTCAAAAGGCCTAGAAACGGTCACCGGTTGGAGTGGGGCTATTGCCCTCTTCTCTCTCTCGACGCTTAATTGACAAATTTTACATTTTTTAGCATATGCATGGGAATATTTGAACAAAGTGGGCCAATAATAGCCAGCTATCGGTATCTTATGAGTAATAGTGTCTCATGCAAAATGTCCGTCGGCAGGGCCGTCATGGAGTTCCTTCAGAACTTTGTCTGCGTCTATACGTTTGAGGCATCTTAAAAATACCCCATCATAATTAACCCAGAAGAGTATCAAATTTATGAGAGCTCTCCTTTCCCTGGGATTTAGGTCTTCTGGGCAAGTCCCATGATGCAGGAGATAATTCAATTTCTCATACCAAGACTCTTCCCCTAGGGAAATGTATGAAGCTTCACCACACCATAGTGCCATTTCATTGTCCCATCCGGGGTCTTCATTTACTTGGTCTTGAGCTTCA
>ML808980.1:96944-107220 GCA_009831015.1 Picea engelmannii | reverse complement strand
GGAAATGAGTGAAATTCAAACAAATCTACCGCCGAATATTTTCAATTTAATTCATCGTGGGTCGACGATGGAGGCGTGGAGGGTGATGTGTCCTATCAACAATTTCAAACAGATGATTTGATCTACGCAAAAATTAGTAACTAATGCGATATTTGGAATTAATTAGTTCTTTAAATGCTTTGGATCCAATGTATCTTAGCGCTAAAATGTCCCATCGCATTGCTTTTGTAGTGGGCGGATCGGGGATCGATGATACGTGGTGAATGTTCTCGTTGGTATCCTCTTGGGAAGAAATTCCGACGCTGATTAATTTCTTCGTATGGTATTGACGTGTCAAGACTAATTTGGGGTGCAACTTGGGCCTCGAGAACCAAATAATGACTCAGGGGAAAACTAGATCGATAGATGGTGGATGAGGATAGGTGGTTTGATCATCTATCTCAATCGGAGTCGGGGATTTCAACAATATGCGTGTGTTAAAATAAACCTGGGATTTCCGATGTCGAAAGGCATCAGGGATTGGAGATCGGGGATCAACTTATGACGTTCTCTATGGGCTAGCTTTCTAAAACTCGCCGATGCTGAAAGGTGTAGGGGATTGACGATCGACGAAGCCTTTATTTCTTCATTATCGCTTACTCTTTTATCCTTTTGTTGATGTTGAAGGGACTAGTCATCGGTGATAACCTTTCATGATTCATGTCGCAAAATAAAACTTCCTTTTGTCGACGTCGATGAGGATCGGCGCTCGACGACTGCGGTTTTCTCGAGTTATTTTCTTTCATCTTTAATTCTTCTCGATGCCGGATCTTTGAGCACGTCGGGGAAAAAGTTTTGGCGGTCGATTCTTTAATTAAATGTTGATCTTTTAAGTTATGGGTTTTCGCATGTTCAAGCAAACTTTGAGAGACTTAAATGAGAAACAAAATGATAAGCACATGCAACATTTTCATACTGAAGTCGAAATAGTCAGTGCAAAAGATCAAGTGGTACCCAAAAAGTTAAATTTGACATCGAACTTTTAGGGTGTGTTGAGTGTTCAACAAGACTCAAGAGTGGGTTTTTGATAAGATTTACCTATAGCCTCTCTCATGGCGTAAAATGTAGATACAAACAAAAAATATGCACTACCTAGCTTAGAAAGAATAATATAGATGCAACGCTCTTCCTCCATCTTTATCTCACATTCTTCACATAAAATTTTGAGTGTTTTAAACTTAGATAGATAGTCTTCAATGCAAGAAAAATCATTTGGACTTATAGTCAGTATTTGATTTTCTAACTGATGTGCTCGAATAATATTTTGTTTACCAAACACAAATTCAATCTTTTCCCAAGATTCATCAGGGTCATCAATTTATTTAAGGTGGAACCTTAAATCATGAGAGATGGACATTCTGACCAGTCCACGTGCTTTGTCACTCCTAATATCCCATTTTACTTTCTTATCAACATCATTGGGTTGTTTTTCCTTTCCCAAGGTAATCCGGTACAAGCCTTTACTTCTTAATAAATCCTCCATATGAGATTTCCATTGGAAGTAGTTGGTGTTGGTAAAAAAAATATTATTGGAAGAAGTCATATTAAATATGCAGATAATATAGATTTAAAAACTAAAATTGATGATCTGGATGGAAATATCTTGAAAAGTTAGGTGGTTTTAAAAAAATGGCACTAAAAATGAACTTCGGATGTGAAAGTTATGCCCTTTAAAAAAAAAACATAAACGGTAACCAAAGGACCACATGGTGGTGTAAGTTTCTTTATGAAGTGACCCACTTTTATAAAAAGAAGTGGGGATCACTTTTACAATGAAGTTACTTTATAAAATAAAATTTGAATGCAAAACAAATAACTCTAAAATAAAATATTAAATCTACTTATAGTGATTCACTTTTATACTTGAAGTGAAATACACTTTACAATGGAGCAAGAAGTTTTTCAAAAAAAGTAACAAAAAAAGACTTGAACTCAAGACCTCTTACTTAATAAGACAACTTTTAACCAAGTGGGCTAGCAAAAAATATTGTATTGTTTAGCAGGAGGATTGGGGGTGGTGTTTTTGTTGTTGTCAACCTTGGAGAGCGTGCTAAAAAAAGTATTTTCAAACAATAATTTTTTTTTTTTTTTTTTTTCGCTTTTCAATGACAAGGGTTAGATCTCGGTTAGCTCACCTGAAAAATGCACCTTTTTCCTATCTGTTTCTGATTTGTTGAGATCATACAGGGTGCGGGGCAAAGAGAATACACAGATCTAAAAGAGTAGCAACCCGAAAACAAACAATATAAAACTGAAATAATACTAAAATAATACTCTACAAAAATTTAAAAAGGGCGTATTAAGGCTTTATACCTCTAGATCTGACTGAAATGGCTGTATCTTGGGCAAAAAAAACCTTTTCGAGTGAAACAAAAAGAGTTCCTGACTGAAACGAGCACTCCAAAAGCAATGGAACAGTTCTCTCGGCCCATAAATGTACAAAAATGTAAGAAAATGGAGATGAGACAACTCGGCTTCACGATCTTGATCTACAATAGGAGCGGGTCTTCAAACATGCTCTGATACCATGTTCAACAACACAAGTATTCCAACAGAGGATAAACACATTCAATAACCATTCACACAATCAGATCAAATATCAACACACTGATGTTTTGATGTGGTAAAACCTCTATGGGGAAACATCCACGACCCCAGCCAACGCCACCACTTGGAGCAGTTTATTAATGCAAAATAAATATATTACAAAGAGATTTTCTCACAACCGATCATCAACAAATGACCCTCCATTCTCTTTAAATATAGATCATGTACCAATTGGGTGTTAATCCATAGATCAATGGTCGTTAATATCGAGGAGAATATGAACCGTCAGATCACTCTATGTTAGGATACCATCATGACTGTTGGATTTCCTAACTACAAATGCATACTAAAAAAACACACTAAGAAACACACTTTTACCTAATGACACATTAGACCAAGTAGATATTAACTAAATCCTAAGTGTCTAAATATATTAACAGTACATACACTATTCTCCTTCAGGAAACATGCATACATACACTATTGTCCCATTTTCAAAGTGTGCATTCCTTTATAATTTGTAACCACTGCTACCAAATCATAACCTCAACCTACTTATTTCCTCAACAAAACTTCCCACTACATTACTTTTTGCTCCACCCACTTCTAACCCACCCAATAAAATAACTTGGCCCACTTACAAAGCTAAATTACTTTTCCAATTTCAATGACAGAATAAAGTTTTCCAAGAGGTTTTATTTCTACCTACATACTACTAATATGATTTAGCACAATTCCTTCATGTTCATTGTTTAAAAATCTGCTACACATCCTACAATATGTTTCTATTCTTAGTATCACTTCATAGATACACCATTGATACATAAGCTTCTGAAGGAGAAGAAATAGGTGTTGTCACACAAGTGTTCAAATATTGTAACTGCAAAGAGTATTCTATTTATTATTAATGTATTATTCATTAGATAAATCCCCTTTTGTGGATTGATCATGTCGGGCATTGTAAAATACCAAATCCCCTTTTTCGGATTGGTCAAACCCTAACTGTAATATGCTAAATGAGAAGTCGGCCCCCAGAATATATTAAAGTGGTTATAACCACCCAGAATGAGAAGTCATCCCTGCCAGTGAAAAGACACCTCAGTTCAACACTTGCCAGATTATATAAATAAGAGAGGCCAACGCCTCATTTTGTTCATTCACTCACTTGTTCATCAGAGTGCAAGTTTGGAGCTATAGTTGGAGAAGAAGGAAGAGAGAGAGGAACATACTTGGGAGATGACTTTCTATATTGTTTGGTTTATTCTCTTGGCATCGTATTGTCTATCTATATTAAGGAAGTTTTTGTTGGGTTTTCTCCCCCATGACGGTTTCCCAGGATAAATGACGTGTCTCTTGTGATTGTGTATTTCTCAGTGATCCTATCTATGCTATGGTTATCTAGTGAATTGAAAATAAACCTAATAATATCTTAAACTCTAACATGGTATCAGAGCTAAGATGAAGAGAGCATCTTTCACAAGAAGAAGAAAAATGTCACTGTTGCCGTACATGAAAATTAGGGCTTTTTATTGAAGAATAATTTTAGCCCCAAAACCATATAGAAAAGTGCGCCCTACCTCAAGGAACACTTTGGCATCTTCAACGCACCTTTTTAGTGGCTAGATCTCCTGGAAAGTGAAACCCTAGTTTTCACCAGTACTAGAAGTACCAGAAAACCAGAAGTACCAAGAAACCACAAGTACCAGAAAACCAGAGGTACCAGAAACCAAAAGAACTAGTCCAAAAATTTGTTGGTCAAGTTTGAAGGTGTAAAAGTTTGATTTTCTGAAATCTAACCACACCAGGCTACTAGCCTCATCCAAGCGCACCTCCTGGTAAGTTCAGAATTCAATTTTGAACATTTTCATTTTTTGGTCATTTTCCTAGCTCCAGGTAAAATATGTCTACAAGCACTAAGCTTTTTGACAAGCTAGAAGGTGTGGAAAACTTCTGTGCCTGTAAGTATAGAATCAGACTCATTCTTGAAGAGAATGACCTGGAAATATTTGTTAAATAAGATGTACCAGAACCCGTCGATGTTGCAGATAAAGAAAAACACCAAAAGGACACAATTAGGGCCAAAAGAATCATTGTGGATTCTATCAAAGATCACTTGATTCCTCAAGTGTCTTCAAAGAATACTCCAAAATAAATGTTTGATGCCCTAACCAGTTTATATGAAGGAAAGAACATAAATCAGAAGATGAATCTAAGAACTCAACTCAAGAATACAAGGATGCAGAAAGGAGAATCGATCCAGGAATATTTCTCCAGAATATCAGAATTCAAAGAAAAGATAGAAGAAATTGGAGATACTATAGACGAAGAAAAAATTATAATGGCGGCCCTTAATGGTCTCACAAGACCTTGGGATGCATTCATTCAAACTATTTGTGCCGGAAAGGAGAAACTACAATTTGACAGTCTTTGGGAAGAATGTATTCAAGAAGAATCAAGGGTAGCTAACCGAGAAGATTTTCTATCAAGAGATGAAGATCAATCCCTAGATACTCACACTAAAGGAGGAAGAAATAAGTCTTACTTCCTAAAAGAAACTCATAAAGAGTCTCACCCCCAAAACAAATTCATACATAAATAATCTCAAGCAAGGAGATTCCAGAAGTTTTAGAAAGGACAAAGAAAAGGAAAAGATTTCTCTTCCTACCAATGTCACCATTGTGACAATATGGGACATATTGCGAAACATTGTCCAGCTAGACGAGAAGAATACAAGAAGAAAAACAAGAGGTATCATGCCCATGTAGTTGAAGATGAATACCCTCCCACAAAGATGATAAAAGAACAAATTGAAGACCATGTCTTAATCTCGGCCCTCTCAGGATCAGTATCACCGGGTGAGGACACTTGGCTCATTGATAGTGGTGCTTCCAAGCACATGATAGTTCAAAGAGACATTCTCTCTTGCCTTTCAGAAAAGAAGTTTTCTCATAAAGTTACACTTGGATATGATTATAAATACCCTATCAAGGGAGTAGGAGAATCAAATTACAAGCTTAATTCAGGGACTCCAATGAAGATGAAGGATGTAATCCATGTACCAGGTTTGACAAAGAAATTATTCTCCACATCAGCTTTAGAAAAGAAAGGCTTCATAGTTTCCTTTATAGATGGATAAGTTCTTATGTGGGCCAAAGTACAAACCATGGAAGAATCAATCGTTATTGGAAAAGAATAAGGCGGCTTGTATAATCTAAAGGGTCACTCAGAAGCAGCCATGACCCACTCCATTCAGAATCCATGTGAACTTTGACATAGAATATTAGCCCACATCAACTAGAAGGCATTACCATATGTAATAAAGGCAGTCACAAGTCTACCAGAACTCAAGGTTGACCATGAAGGTGTGTGTAATGGATGTGCACAAGGGAAGAACATCAAGAACCCTTTTCTGAAGAGAGACAGTAAAGTAGAAGGAGTCCTAGAACTCATTCACTCAGATGTGTGTGTCCCAATGTGATCATCCTCCATCAATGGGTATGTATACTATGTATCTTTTATTGATGACTATTCTCATAAACCCTGGGTTTACTTTTTGAAATCAAAAGATGAAGTGTTCAGTGAATTCAAGGAATTCAAAGCCTTGATAGAGAATATTTCTGAAAGAAATATCAAGATACTCAGGTCAGATAATGGAGGAGAATACAACTCAAAAGAGTTTGTAAAATTTTACAAAGATGTCAGGATCAAGAGGGATCTCACCACTCCCTACAATCCTCAACAAAATGGTGTAGAATAAAGGAAGAACAAAACTATAATGGAAGTAGTGAATACCATGATCCATGATCAATATCTTCTAATGTTCTTATGGGAAGAAGCGGAAAAAACAACAATATATTTAAAAAACATATTGTCCCATGGTGCACTTGGGTTCAAGACCCCAGAAGAGATGTTCTCCGAAAAGAAGCCAAAAGTAAGCCATCTCAAAATATTTGGCTTCCCAGTATTTGTACATATTCCAAAAGAGAAGAGAACCAAGTTGGACCCTTCAGGAAAGAAGGGAATATTTTTTGGATACTATGAGGTCTCCAAGGCCTTCAGAGTTTATATACCAGGTTACCATCATATTGAGATCAGCAGGGATGTAACCTTTTATGAAGATGAAACACTCAAGGAATCAAGAATATGCCATCTTGAAGAAGTATATGAAGAGGAACCTGTAGCTCCCAAAGTTACAGAACCAGTGAGGGAAGTCATAGCTTCCCCTGATGAGGAGATTCTAGAAGATTGTGACATAGTAGAATCTCAAGAACCTCCCCAGATGACGATCTCCCACAAGATAAATCTAGCCTGGGCAAGGGAACTTATTCAATATGGAGAGAAGTACGGTGTCCACAAAGGAACCATGAAACAAGTGAAGAAACCAAAGCCATTCTCTAGTTATATGGCTTTGATGTGTGATCTCTTAGAGAAGGAGCCTACCTGCTTTGAAGAACCTATTCAGAAGAAAGAATGGGCAGATGCCATGACAAAAGAATACCAATCCATTATAAATAATGATGTATGGGAAATAATTCCTAGACCAAAGAGCAAGGATGTGGTATCTTCCAAACGACTCTTCAAAATAAAACATGTTGTTTATGGAAGTATTGAGAAATATAAATAAAGGTTCGTTGCTCGTGGATTTTCCAAAAATGAAGCCATTGACTATGAAGAGACATTTTCTCCTGCAGCCAGATACACTTCAATCAAAACCATCATAGCCCTTGCAACTAAGATGAAGTGGAAGTTACACCAGATGGACGTGAAAACTGCCTTCTTGAATGGTGTCATTGAAGAAGAAGTGTATATAGAACAACCTCAAGGATTTGAAGTTGAAGACATGAAGAATCATGTGTGAAAATTGAAGAAGGATTTGTACAGATTGAAGCAAGCTCCTAGAGCTTGGTATGGAAGGATTACTAGTTTTCTGATGAGCTTGGGATTTACCAAGAGTAAAGCAGATTCTAACCTTTACTTCAAGGTTATGAATGATGAGAATGTTATATTGTTGTTGTATGTGGATGAATTATTCTTAACTGGAGAAGAAAATATCATCACTGAATGTAAGAAGAATCTCGTTGCATAATTTAAGATGAAATACCTTGGCCTAATGCACTATTTCTTAGGTCTTGAGGTATGGAAAATCCCAGAGAGGATATTCCTTAACCAAGGGAAGTATGCATTTGAAATCATGAAGAGATTTGACATGTTGGAGTGCAAGTCCATGAATACACCCATGGAAACAAAGTTAAAGATCCTGGTTGATACTTCGTCAGAATTGATTGATGCTACGCTGTAAAGACAGATCATTGGATAGTTGATGTATCTGACAAACACTAGGCCAAACATCTGTTTTGCTGTGAACACCTTGAGTCAGTTTCTGGTAGAGCCCAAATCTGTTCACCTAATTTCTACAAAACATGTGATGAGGTACCTTAAGGGTACATTAGATTGTGGTCTCAGTTATGATGGAGATCATGACTTCATATTGAGTGGTTGTACTAATTCAGATTGGGTTGAAAGTGTCTCTGACAGAAATATCACTTCAGGATGTTGTTTCAGTCTGGGGTCAGCCATGATCTCATGGAAGAGTAGGAAGCAATCAAGCATTTCTCTCAGCACGACAAAAGAATATTACATTGATTCTTGTTCTTCCAGTTGTGAAGCCATATGGATTTTGAAGTTGTTGACATATCGATTCGACCTAGAGTTGGAAGCAACCATGATCCTATGAGATAACCAAAGCTGCATAAAGATGACAAAGAACCTTGTGTTCCATGAAAAATAAAAACACATAGAGATCCGATATCATTACATTTGTGATATGGTACATAGAGGAGCCGTAAATATCTAGTATATGTTAGCACATATGAACAGGTTGTTGATGTGTTGACCAAGCCTTTATCTCATGTAAAGTTTGATCACTTTCGAGATAAACTTGGTGTATTTTGTAAGGACCTCCCTCGAAAGGGGGAGTAGTGTTGTGATTCCATCCCCATGATGATGTGCTAGCCGAGTGTTGTGATGTCAACCTCGTGTTGATGATGTGCCAGCCTCGTGCTGTGATGACGTGTTTCCAGCCTAGTGTTGTGATGTCAGCCTCATGCTGATGATGTTCCATCCTCGTGTTGATGATGTGTTAGCCTCATGTTGTGATGATGTACCAACCTCGTGATGTGATGATGTACCATCCTCATGATGTGATGATGTGCCAGCCTTGTGTTGTGATGATGTGCCAGCCTCGTGCTATGATGATGTGTGTTGGCCTCGTGCTATGATGATGTGTACCAGCCTCGTGCTATGATGATGTGTGCCAGCCTCGTGTTGTAATGCTAGCTTCATGCTGATGATATTGTGTTGCCAATATTGTAGTGTGATGCCAACTTCGTGTTGATGATATTGTGTAGCCAACTTTATGCTGTGATGCCAGCTTCGTGCTGAAGACTCTCACCCTAGTGATGATGTTGATGATGCTCCAGCCTTTGTGTTGTGTTGTTGTTGTTGTTGATGATGAGAAAAACTCCCGATGATTTATAGATATGCCAATCAGTGTTCCAAGATGTTGTTGATGATGATGCCCTCTCTCTCGCTTGATGTTGTTGTAGAATACCCTTCTTGTTAAGTGGGAGTGTTAAAATATTGTAACCGCAAAGAGTATTCTATTTATTATTGATGTATTATTCATTAGATCAATCCCCTTTTGTGGATTGATCATGTCGGGCATTGTAAAATACCAAATCCGCTTTTGTGGATTGGTCAAACCCTAACTGTAATATGCTAAATGAGAATTCAGCCCCCAGAATATATTAAAGTGGTTATAACCACCCAGAATGAGAAGTCGTCCCTGCCAGTGAGAAGACACCTCAGTTCAACACCTGCCAGATTGTATAAATAAGAGAGGTCAATGCCTCATTTGTTCATTCACTCACTTGTTCATCAAAGTGCAATTTTGGAGCTACAGTTGGAGAAGAAGGAAGAGAGAGAGAGGCACATACTTGGGAGAGGACTTTCTATATTGTTTGGTTTATTCTCTTGGCATTGTATTGGCTATCTATAATAAGGAAGTTTTTGTTGGGTTTTCTAGCCCATGAGGGTTTCCCATAATAAATTATGTGTCTCTTGTGATTGTGTATTTATCAGTGATCCTATCTATTCTATGGTTATCTAGTGAATTGAAAATAAACCTAATAATAAATTAAACTCTAACAACAAGAACCAACACCTAAAAGCCCGAGTTTGTCACAAAACAACCAGCCTCAAAAGTCATTATTGTTTCCACATAAGAACCAACAATAGAGACATCAGTTGAAGAAATTTTCCAAAAGACAAAGACCATTTCCTGACAAGGACTTGTAACATAATAAGTTGTTGTAGAATTAGTCTTTCATTCAACCTTCATGAATATCTTAGAACTAGGTGGAAATATTGCATACAACCTTCACATAGATGTTTGCTCTTTTCCAAGGGAACTTGTGAAGAAATTTCTATAGAAGATCATATATTTGTAGCTATCATAAAATTATTAGGTAGGTGCAGGTATGCTTCTTCTTTCTACTATTTATTAGATTCATTGAATGTCGTGGATTTGTATTTGGAAAACAACTTAGGCCTCTTTTCCTTTTCCTTTTCCATCCTACTTTCTAACTATTTTCATTCTTCCAAGGACGAAACAAATATTTAGTTGTGGGGG